>KV751381.1:407687-418311 GCA_001698575.1 Mola mola | reverse complement strand
AGAGCCTGAAGAAAGCCCTGAGCGGGGGGGTCACCCTGGGCCTCACCATCCAACCGAAAGCTGGCTCATCTGGACTCCAGGTCAGGAGCCTGTGCTTGTCCCAGTGGTTGTTGTGCACTAACTGCATGTTGACATTGATTCATCAATGTGTATGTGCGTTTCTGCGTTTTAAGTCGCCGACGATGTTGCGACGGACCCAGGAGTCTTCGCCCTTCTCAAGCTGCGACACCAGTGACACAGAGTCGTGCTCTTTACCAGTCAACAGCGCCTCGCTGCTCCGTCGGCAGCCAGCCGGCCAGAAGCCCTCACCAGTCCGGGGACACGTCCTCAGGAAGGCCAAGGTCATGAGAGGACTGTGTTACTTCTGAATGAACATGCAGACTAAGTTGGTCCGTCTGTTTTGCAGGAGTGGGAGCAGAAGAGCGGCACATAAACATCCAACGCCTCACAGCAATCTTCATTTAACTTCTTTTTTGTGTCTTTCGAAGAAATTGTGTATATATTTATTTAAAACCGTTCATATAGTGTGTCGAGGGAGGACACATGCATAAATTCACACGAACCGTACTGTCAGCAGCACACACAGACATAGCAGCATTTTAACTGTTTTTTTTTTTTTTGTTTTTTTTTTTTTGTGAGCATGCTCAGTGTACCATGTTGTGCAACTTGTGTTGTCCGCTTTCCTTTTTCCTCACATTTTATTCAGCAGATTGACAGTTTGGGTTCACAAAGGTTCAATCAAAACAAGTATTTATTTGTAAATGTTTAAAGAAAATAATAGCTTCCCTTTGTTTATTTATATGGATATATTTAAGGTTATTTTGTAGCATATGAACACAATTCCCAATACCTTTAGTGGTTCTTATTTCTCGTCATCAGCATGAGTAGAAATGCATTGTAACACAAAATGCAGCTGCAATCTGGAGGGGTTTCCACAAGAACAACTGTTCTAAGATTATAGAAATTGACTTTTTTTATACAAAGTGCAGGAAATGGAGTTTTGCTGTTAAAAATCACAAAGTGAGACTGTAGTAACTTAGAGTTGAATCACAGCTTCGTTCTGGTTTAGACAGCTTCAGGACATTTTTACACACAGGAAGTACTAAATAACATTTGGAGGGTGTAGTTGGGACTGGGCATGTTTTCAGTTGAGACAGCGACTCCCAGCATTTCTGTCCCTGAGTGCAGTTCGAAGGTATGTTGGCAGGAAGTGGCGAGTCATCTTTTTATGGTGTGTTCCCTTGTGCACATGCAGGATGAATACTAATACCGCGTGTATTCAGGAGCACTTTCAGTACAAAAAAAGGGAATGTGGAAGAATTCAGCTTTAGACAGGAGGAAGTTTGCTGTTTTGGAGAGAACGTGTTCACTGATCCCACTGACATTGTTGAATTGATTTGAGCTAGGTTAAAAGTCCTCCACAATGTAGCTACAAGTGAAACATCTGTAATTCTGTTTCTGATCAAATCAAAAATTTCACTTACTACAAGAACTCTGGAAATGGCCATTGAGAAATTATTGCTTTCACCTTCACTCCTGGCTTATGGCTTTAGCATAGAGTTGGAATTGCAAGTTATGTGACAGCCATTTGTAATTATTCTCAAAAACAGCAGCTGTGAATTGATTCTGAGTGTCAATCTAGAAATGAGTAGGTATGTGTCTCCATAGCATGAAGGGCACTACAGATTCCACCTGTTAATTTCCTGTTAACTGACGGAGTAATTGTGCCCTCAGTGTGATGATGGATGTCTGACGTTAGGCTGTAGTAGCACTCTAGCCAGATGTGTGTTAGCACCTTTGGTATACCCCTAAATAAAGATAGGCGACATGTCACCACTTCCTCCTGTTGTACGGAAATTAAATTAAAATATCAGCAATAGAAGAGCTGCTGTCTGCCAAAGCTGCACAGACGTGCCCGGGCAGCAAAGCCACATTTGAATGTTCCTGCCAATATAGCCGACCACCCGACCGCAGGCAAATCTCAGTTGTCAATCTGATTCTCAACATTTAATAACTAGTTAAAATCAAATTGATCAGAAAAAAACACTTATAGATACATTATTTTGAAAACAACTACACAAAACAACAGAAACCGTCTTTGGAAGAAATTAGTTTGAGGAGTACCTTGACTTTTTTAATTTGTCCGTTTGAAATGGAGGGATTTGTGACCTATACTGCAGCCCTCCACCAGAGAGCGATTTAGGATGCTTTGGCTTCTCTTTATTGGAGCTCTCATGTCCATCTTTATTTATAGTCAGATTTGGCGGTCCTCTTTGTAAAACTCAGAAACTGATGGCTGATATGAGTCCCTCATCCAAGAGCCACAGTCCAGATCCTCTAATCACGCCACATTTACTTTACCCCTGTGATCTGACTCTTTGTGTGTGTGTGTGTGTATGTGTGTGTGTGTGTGTGTCTGTACACTCAAATGTCTCAGAGGCACATCCGACCCAACAACAATACACTGACTGAAATACAGGCACTTGCTGTAAACTCAAACTGCTGTGTATTCTGAAAAATCATTAAGTGTGATTTCACTTTCAGCTTGAAACACAACCACACAATCATTCCCGTTTTTTGTTGTTTAACAGCTATATGTTCCACTGCTTAATCTTTGCCACCATGTTGAACTAGCATTAGCATTTACTACAGCACGAGTTTGGAAATTAATGCTACTTACAGCACATGAGCACCAGCTGCTCCGCAATTATGTAAATATTTTCTGTAATGCTCCTGTTCAAATTGACACCCTACGAGTCTGAAGAAGGTCCGCATGGAGAGCTACTGCATATCCACAGGAGTGCCGGCGAGCTCAGCATGGTGTACAGTTGAACAAGATGTCTGATGTCAGTAAATGTGAACCTGCTATACATAGCTTGGACCTGTGGGACTTATGGGGTGGTGGGGGTACAGACTCCTACATCAGTGTTTCTTTTTGCACCTTATACATTTTCTACTCTGTTGTTATATCTGACAGTCTCCGGCTCGGTGACAGTAACTCTGTACATAAATGAATAAAACTTGTGACAAGCAGCCGTCAGTTTCTGAGCACTTTATACATGATTTATCATTTCAGCATTAAAATGCCTAAAAACCACTTGACTTGGTTCAATAGTTGTGGACACATTTTTTTTAGACTGATTAACAGTTTGATAGAATGAATGTACTGCTGAAGCGGAATTGCAAAGAAGGATGAAGAGCGCTTTCCCTTGCCAATGGATCATACCGTGAGCTCAGCTGTATAAAGTCTTAAGTTTTATTTCTGACATTCAGAGCAATTTCTGCAAGTCAATATACTTAAGCATTAAAACTACAAATAATTGTATTTATACTTATTTGTATGCACTATACAGTGCATATACTATATATATATTATAACTTTGGCTCTGTTTTCAGCATGTAATCTGCAAAGTAACTGAATTTACTCATGTTCTTTCGAGTATTTACTTCAAATATAATGGAGTAGAAGTTTAAAGTACCAGAAAATGTAAATACTAGGGTAAAGGTACCACAAAATTGTACTTAAGTAGAATCCCTGTATTTTTCAACCTAAGCCCTATTTTATGGATTTTTAGGATCTAAACGTATACACAATACATCTTTTTTTTAAATAACTCCAATATTGAGAATCTTTTAGCTCAACAAGACAAAACGTTGGAAATAAATAGCTTTTTTCACCCGTATCTACGTTCAAAATGTTATTGTGTCTGGTAACATCAACGGTGAAATACCTTTGTTGTTTTGCCTTATTAACTGTAAAGATACTGTGCACAGAAAATATTAGTATGGAATTTGTTTCCTACCTTTCTCTACCTCCTGTCCCTGACAGAGCATCGCATACACGATCAGACAATGGCAGAAGGGGCACTGTTTTCAGATGTTCATCAAAGATTTTTCAACTTGGGTTGAAAAAATGCCCGGAGGTCTCCTTTAAGTACAGTACTTGAATTTAATACTTAGTACAGTTACCCAGAGGCATATTGTACCAGCTTACATGACCATCAAATAAAACAATCAATCAGGTAAGACCAGGAGATGTAAAAGTTATGAGAGTGATTTATTCCATGATGCAGGTTGAGTGCACTACGCCCCCGATGAAGACACACAATTGTTTTTAATAGCAAAATGAAATGACCAAACATACCAGAAGCAAAAAAACTAACAAAATCAAACAGTGTGGTCGGCGCAATCAGCTGTGAAAGTCCTTCACTGTTACACTGGGATATCACAATTCCACACAATCACTAGAAAACTAAGGTGAACATGAGCAGAATATGTACATAAGATGAATGAAGGAGGGAGTCTGAGTTTAACAACACAAACTGAGAGGTGACATCAGCGGTGAGGCTATTGAAGCCTTCATCAGAAGACCGTTTGGTTCAGAGTCTGTTCAGTGACTGTGGGGACAGCGCTGCTCACATCATTTAGTGCAAAAAAAATCAACCCAAAGACAAAAGGCAACAGAAACAACAACCAGTGTCTACACACATTGAGAAATGACAAAAGTGTATCAAAAATATCCATATATGTAGTTGCCGCCATACTTGTGATTATCTTCACCATGAAAGACAATGTAATTATTTACAGTTAAGGATGAAATGATCATGAGATTACTCTAAAGGTGTGTGGGATGGACGCAGGTGAAGGAAGCATACAGGGAATTTGAAATGGTGAGAATCTTTCAGTAAACTCAGTGAAGGGGTCACCCCCACACCACCCCCCAAAAAATAACTGCAGTGTCTGTAGGTAGTTGTGTAAAACACTCACGCACAGCTCAAAGGGAATATGTACAAAGTGGAGATTGTTCATATTTACACGTTTACATACAACAAGCCAAACCTCTAAGGAGACGTAATTCCACTGCAGACTGAGCCTAATATAGGCGGATACAGTAAAATCTATCAACTATACCTTCCCTCCACAAAGGCAACCGTTGTCTCCAGGGGGATGGGTTCACTTTGACCCAGACAGTGTGGGGAGGAGGAGGAGGAGGAGGAACTGTTAGTATTAAATAAACTGGACAACACTGAGCAGATGAAGCCCTGCTCTTGTAGGCACCATAGGACAGACGATGAGCTTTTACAAAAGGTGCTGCTGATTTCTGAGAATCAAACGAAAAACGTGTCAATGAATTTTGAAAGTTGTGGGATTTTTGAAAAAAACAAAAAAAATAGGAATGGAAAATGCTGAGTGTAGTCCAAAGAAGCTAAACTCTCCAGGGTGACCTGGAGTGTGAATTTCAAGAAAGTGCAACCCTGCTCTCTAGTGTTCGCTTGAGGGTTCATCGTCCAGACCTTCTATGAGGGGATATTATTGCCTGGGAGGAGATAGTGAGAAAAAGGGGGCACAGTAAAATATAGCAGGACTTCGCCTAGTTTTAGATTCAGCAGTTCCTCTCTGGCTGGTGGAAGGCTCCACTCTGACCATGATTTTTTACTGAAAACCAGTGCCTGGTGTACTGCTGACTGAGTCTACACGTGAACATGTGACGGACAAAACGCACACACACTTTATTTCTGTTTTGTGTCTCAAAATGCAGACGAGTGAATGTCCTTGGTGTGTCGCCATCAAGACTTCCATCCTCAGCAGGTGTCAGTGCAGTTCTCTGGGGAAGTGAGATGTCATATTGGCAAAGCAGAATGGCTCCCATCGCCAAGCAGGAGGAACATGACCAGAGGAAGAAATAAAGGAGAGGCGAAGTGGACGTCGTTCCGTCGAGCTTGGCCCCCACCACCACCCAGAAAGGAAAAAGTTAAAAAACCTGGAGCTGGAGGTGGAGTGTCCAAAGAGGAGGAGAGAGGAGGGAAAGAAGGAAGGCAGGCAGAGCGGAGTCCCTGTGCTCGTTAGCTGGCTAGGCTGGGCCAGCTCGGTAATGTTGCAACGGCAGCCATCAGCTGCTCAGGTAACTGTGCAGTTCTCTGGAGTTGATGCTCAGGACCACACCCGAATGGTTGCCTGGCAACAATAGGGGGAGAAGAAAACATGACAAGGAAATAACACTAAATAAGAATAATAAGAATAAAAAGTCACGAGTCATGTTTTATTTTCTTAGGATGGTGACAGGCTTTTTCAGGGTGAAACTTTCTGTTGCCATCAAGGCAAAAGGAAGTTGTTGTGGTTGGTGCTAGAAGCACCCAGTGGAGTTTTAATTATTATTATTTTTGAATATTTGCGTGTCATCGCATCTTTTCTGTTTGTCTCACCTGGCTGGGTCATGTGATCACCTCCCACTGGCTGAGGCTGTGGCATACTGTGGCTTCTATTACCTTTATTAACAATTATACTGCTTTAATAAGGCACATTACATAAAGTTACACATTCCGAGGTATTTGGAGTCCTCACTCACCTCCTATTTTTTTTTAAACATCATATTAAGCAGGAAATTCTTACATTTAAGAAGCAGCTGATCAATCATGAACATTTTTTTCATCATCAGAGACTGTTCAAATGTCAGCTCTAAGTAGTCCCACTTCCACCAATCAGTACGGTTCAGTTTGCTTCAGTAAATATTTTCTTTTTTTTTGCGTATCCATTGCCAAAAGCTGTGAGTTGTTCACCTAGAAAATGAACTGTATCGTGCCAGTTTTGTCATCCCTCGCTTGGGGTACCAACCAGAGCGATCCTGTACCATAAAGGCGGGGCTAGACCCACTGCGGGCTGCAGCCTTTTCTTAAACAGAGCCCGACTACTCTATGTGATACACAGCCATATGCCGATAAGAAACACCAGCAAATGCTTGATATCCTCCTTTCTTTCCTTTGTTTGTTGTTACAGTTTCTTCCTCAGTTTTATTAGAGGGATACGGTGTATCACGTTTCACGGTCTGGCTACCTCACCAGCTGATGGTACAGTCAGAACCAGAACAGAACCACAGTGCTCGGTGGAAACGTGGTTAATGTGTCCATCATGAGGACCTGCTCATTGTATACCACAGCTCTACAGCTCTACAGCGCCTGTTGAGGTGAAAACTCCACAGGATACTTCTGTTCATAGTGGCGGGACAACCATGCACATTGTATATTGCATAGAGTTTAATATTTGCAAATGTTTCTCATTAATGTAAGAGTTATGATCATGTCAATAATAATTTGTCTATGTTAATTGAGAATAACTCCATGGTAATTAATATGACCATTATGAGCTCGGTTAGTTTCACACTACATTGCAGATCGCGAGGCCTTTCATGGCCATCATCAGCGTATGCACCATATCATACATTTTCTGGTGTCACTGTGGCAAACACTCAACACATACGGGAGGTTTCTTCATTCACTCCACGATAAATAATAAACTAACTTTCACTCTGGTAGGAAATCGGATAGGATCGGCCATCAGCTGTCTGAATACAGACTGAGACTCCCGAGTGTTTAACTCCATGTGTTTGCCTGTTTATGACACAGTAACAACATGATGACATCACTGCAGCTGATGACCACAAAGAGACCAGCCTCTGAGGTAAAAACACATCTGAACATTGATTTTGAATGGAAAAAAAGTACCTTGGTGTGTGTTAGCTGCTGCTGTTAGTGGCCTGGGTTTTAGTAGCAGTGGTTAGTGGTCGTCCTTATAAGGGAACGGAAGGCGGGACTACCTCCTGCGTTACCTAGAGTCTGCGAGTCCAGGTCATCGTCGATGAACTCCTCGCCCTGGATGATGTGCTGCGTGTCCTCGCTGTGGTTCACGGGGCTCGTCATCTCCTGCTCCTTCTCATTGTGCATCTGGGCGTAGATGTTGCGGCTTCCTGGAAGCTTCCTGAAAAACAGCGGGGGATAGGCGTCCTCAGTCCTAAGCCAAGGACTGTGGGATTTGTACGTCCGTGAGATAGTTTTGCACTGCCAGTTTCAATTCAAGTGACTTTTTGGTGAACGTCTGGGTTTTAAGGACACGAGGAGGTGCTGCTGGTGTGTTGGTGTGGAAACACAGCATGCAGTTACACAATGATGTCACAAACAGTAAACAACTGGGAGAATGGGGTCTGACAATCCAAATCTATCAGCCATCAACATTTCTGCTACAGTGCACACGAACACCAATTCATTATCTGATTCAGTATCCATATCTTGTATTAAGACAGTTGTGCTGCAATTACATTTCATTATATATCATTATGTAATTTTCTTGTCTCATATCTCATTTCAAGCCTTAATTCATAATATCACTTGTTTTTCAACACAGTGTTTTAATCACTGGCTTTTAGCCATTCACAGGTGTTGTACATAAAAACTGTTTATTGTGCTGTGTTTGAATATTCTGGAGTTATATGTACAGTAGAGTTGTTGATACGTGTCCTGCTGCTGAAAGCACATTTATTGTTTGTACAGTGATTCAGTCAAAAAGTTGATTTTGATGTACATTCCTTAAAGGATCTTACAACAAATGTTCCTCTCTTGTGCAAAACAGAATCTACGCAGGAAACTCAAAGCAAGCTGTCTAAGCATGGCTGCGGGAATTAAGAGAATGGCCTTTTTGTCTTGTTTTAGCGGACGAAATTCCAAAAAATGTAAAATTATGTTGTTTAAAATAGAATATCACCCACTCCCACAAGCTCTGTATTTAGTGTCATGCACTGGATGACTATTTTGGCATTTTAAGCTTTCTCTCAGCTCACTCACAATGCTTAAAATATAAAGAATTAGACATTAGAGAGTATACTGAGCTAAATCTGGGCCAAAAGTTTCATTAATTTGAAAAAAAAACTAATTGTGATTGAAAAAATATAATTTTAAACTGTATATTAACATTTCTATTTTGAACTTCAAAACAAGATAAGATGTCTTCAAACTAAAAAAAATAAATCAATAAACTTTTTTTTTTTCAATTTAAATACAATTTTGATTTATAGTTAAAATGTTTGAACACATTTTTAATTTACATTTCTTTCTTTTTAGAAAAAATATCTTCAGATTTCTTATGTCATTTTGTTTTCAGTTCCAGATTTTAAACACATATAAATATATATATGTCTAAGGGAAGAAAGAAAATGCGGAAGGAACAGGTGAAATAAGGTGTTATTTGCACCCACCATGTTGCGGCAGCACCAGGCTCTTTAAAATGACATGACTCACCTTTTGAACTTATAGAGGATGAAGGTGCCAGTGGCGATGATGCTGATCAGGAAAATGACTGCTAGAGCCCAAACACCGGGCCCTCCAGCAGCTCCATGGTATCCTGGGAGGATGAGCACATAAACCAGTAAAATGCTTTATGTTTGCACAAATGGAACAAATGGAACTTTGTTTTAAACATGTTGTTACAGGTACATTCAGACAGCACAGTGGGAAAGATAGAGATCTTGAAGCGGGAGAGTTTTTTATTCACAGTGAACAGGCAGATTTGAACTGGAGAGATTTGTATTTGTCACAAAGAGCCACAGGAATCAGAGGGCAGTAAATTAAAGTGCATCCAGACAGGAAGCTGCAGGTTGGGGTTCATGAACGCACCGGTCTCTGCTGCTTCAGCTGCTGAGTCATTAGCAATTAGACCTGTCCCTTTGAAATAAATCAATAACAGGCAATTATCATAAAACATGAAAGTGTGTCGTTTTAAAAAGCAGGCGATATGCAGAGAGCATCTAAATATACACTACCTGCGTTTGGGTCGGCGAGCATCACGAGCACTTGTAGACCTCCTCGCACCACAAAGCTGACGTTGTTGTCGTTAAAGGCCTGTATGATGGCTGGAATACGCTGAGGGAGACAAAACGTTTGGTTGGGTTCAAGTCCTGCTCGAGCCACTGATTAAATATACATTTTGATTGTTTTTGCTAAAAGAAATCCCTTCATGGCTACATGTCTCGGATGTAGTCTTACATCTTTAACTTCAGATCGGTTGTGGGCATCTACCAACGTGCTACCTCAGCCCCGCCTTTTCTCAGCTCACCATTTCGCCCCTCACCCGCAACTGGTGCAAGCAAGAGCTTAGCTGCTCTGTCACCTTCTAACTTTTAAACTTGTCTACTATACGCCGCACAGTGGCAAAGTGGAGTAATTAAAAAAAAAATGTCCACAAATTGTTTCCTTTGACCAAACAAGAGTTGAAACCCCAAATTTACCATCATAAATGACAAAGAAATGCACCAAATCAATCCATTTAACAAGCTGGAACCAGCAAATGATATGAAAAATTATACAATTAACTGACTGAATTGAAACGACTAGAAGCTGATTTTCATTTTGTCAACTACTGTACTCATTGCAGCTTAGGCCGACCCTGCCTAACCTCACTAACCGGACTTTCTCTTTAGTTTGCTTCAGTAGTTAAGGTTGTAGGAAAAAAACACACATGTACCTTATCCACAAACACGCTCCTCTTGTCTTGTTTGCTGTCCAGTGGGAGGACATACAGGTCAGCAGCAGTGGGGAGGCCCGGCTTCACCACCGTAACAAGGGACTCCTGGGGGACACCTGTGATCTGAGGGCAGAGGGATTAACGTCAGTAAAATCTTATAAAAGCTGCACTTGCCACTAGCCATTACTTAACTTTTAGGCTCTTTTAATTTGTTGTTTCTATTTTCAGGCACACAAACTGCTCTCACATTCATTCTTCAAAACAGTCAGACTCAGATAAACCCATTCTATGCTACCAGCCCATCACACAATGGCAGCCTGTGAATATGGTAGACATT
>KV751381.1:356312-390855 GCA_001698575.1 Mola mola | reverse complement strand
ATCTATATTCAATGGCTTTTAGGAACATTAAGGAAAAAGTTCAAACATTTTCTACTAGATGCTAGACAGACAGACATATAGACAAACGAAAATATAAACATTAATAAATGCATAACTTCCTTGGGGGGGTAAACTTGTTAGAATCCTGCATGAGAAACTCCACTAGTCCCAATGCATGGGGACTAGAGAGAACAAAATCCCAATACAGTGTTAATCATAATGGCCAGAGGGCCCCAGGCTGACTATTTGCCACTAATTGTCTTCCTTTTTACAAATTCCCATTTTTACTACTGTATATGAAAATTTCAACACAAATTAATTTAAGAATATGCATCCTGAGGGCAGACTTTTTGACAAGTGTGTTACTTCACGGCAGAGTCTCAACATCATAACAATAAACAAGACCACTATTAAGACCCCATCCTGTCAGCTGATGTGCTTTAGTGGTGCATATAACTATGCTGTAAAAAGCTACACAATAGAATTACTAACCTGGGGTTTAACACCCACTAAAATTCACTTTGCTGGCCACAAATAGCCTGAAAAATTGGTCTTCACATAATAAAATTTAAAAGATCTTTTACTGAGCTGTCGAAGAGCTGCTGGGACTGAAAACTGATGCTATTTATCAGTTCCAGAAGTTTGTCATCTAACAGAGTATAGCAATAAAATTGCAGTTCTAAAGCCTCATAATTAAACATACACACAAACAGGCCGAGGAGACGTTTTGAGGTTAGACATCTCAGCACCTGATGAGGCGACGACATTACAGTCATTCTGCGTGATGGTGCTGAAACCTGTGGTCACACTGTCACACTCTCCACGGCTCTTTATGAGATGCTTTCCAGTAACCTAATGGGCCCTGTTAGGTTATTGATTTAGCTAAGACATGAAGGAGGCAAAAATGTGAAGGACAACATTCCTGGATCTTTCACTGAGAGACAGACGAGGTCAGTACATCTGTGATGATGGTTTTTTCTGAGTGCACCCTTATCTATGTTTTATTTAATCCATATTTATTAAGGTCAATGAGATAACATCTCGCTGAGCTTGATATTATCTGCATGAGCTGTAGGAAGCAACAAAGATGATCTTAAATGTTTCTGAAGGACTCACTGCTGCACTGGGGAACTGATTTTTGCTTGTGCTGTAAAAATGTATAGCTGATGAGCAGTTTCTAAGTCTGTACCTACACTTCATACAGAACATGTTACTTCTTTAATGGCCCACAGCCTCCTTTAAATAATAGTGACAGTTCATGTTTTACTGTTGAACTGCACTATTTACATACTGAACAATGACTGACATGACTTCAGAGTAATCAAGCAGAGGCCTTTGCTCCATTTGCTGACATTTGCTTGTTTACATTGTCATGCTTTATTATGAAATGGCTGAACCAAATATCAGGTGAGCTTGGATACAACAACACACATTATTGCCCAATTAAAATAGAGACTTAACCCTCACACATCACAGCGAAGATAATCATGAATGTATCATTGTCAAACATTGATCACCTTTATCAATGCATTGGTTATTTACTTTTTATCTTTTTTTTTGTTTTCCTTGTTACATTAATTAGATTTATAACTTTTTTTAAAAGTACTTTTATAAATTCTAACATTTGTGCCCTTTTTGTCTTTCTGTTAGCTGGATTATATAGAAAATTAGGAGATGAATTGATTTTAATGAAACGTGTTGGAAAGATGGAGAATTGGCAGAGGAAGAACCTATATAATTTGGGAGTGGATCTTTATTTATCTATTATTTACCGCAGCTGAATTGTCTATAGTGTGACACATGTTACAGTTAGCTTGTAATTCATCTTCAAATCCAGTGGTTACAATGTGTTACAGTGTTATGTTATGTTAATGTTTTCATCTAATAAATTAATAATTACATTTTTGAAATCACTGTAAAGTTTATTAAATAAAATTAATATCATTTCCTCTGTAATTGAAACAACAGACACTGCAACATTAATCTAGTTAAACCAGCTCAGACTCAGTCTGTTGGTCACTCCTCATTTACCTATGACTTTAAGATGCTTTCAATAGCCCCTTTTAATCAAATCAAATCAAATCAAATTTTACTTGTATAGCCCAAAATTACAATTTACACATTATCTCACTGGGCCTTGACAAACTGTACGAATGTGAGACCCTCTGCCTTTAGACCCTCAAACCGGATGAGGAAAAACCCTAAAAGGTAAAAATAAGAAACCTCAGGAAGAGCCACAGAGGAGGGATCCTTCTTCCTAGGACGGACAGATGTGCAATAAATGTCACTTGTACAGAACACAACAACATGATAATAACATTATACCAAGAATGTTTGAGTTCATATGAGTCTAAAAATCCATATATAGTATGGGTATAGTATGTTCTCATATGGTAACAGCAATCTTACTTGAGTATCTTGAGGGGAATAGAGGTGTCTTTGATGGCAACAATGACCCCACCATGGTCCAGGTACAGGATGTGATGCTCTTCCTCAAAAACCTTGAAAGAAGTAACATGAAAAATGAAAAGGTTTGGGATATTTCCAAGGGAAGGATACTGGATAAACAGATACACATTCTGAGGAGAGCAGAGGGGAGTGTAGAGAAGGTAAAATAAATAAGAGGAAGCAGCAGCAAGGCAGGATATGATTTACCTGTCTCCATGTCTTCCCACAGTCCGAAGTGATGTACATTTCTTCCTTATACTCTACCAGTTTGGAGCCAAGATTACCTGAAGGAAACATAGGGGACTGAGAATTTTACCAGGCGGGGTATCATATGAAGCAACAACAACAGATACGCTGAAGAACGCAGAGAGAAACGACGTGAGGAGACTACGGTATAAAAGAAAACAGAGACGTCACCTTAGAACTTCATTAAAATATATTGTTTCACTTGTCTATTGCAACAGGGCTTCTAAAAATTCCAAACCAGAAATGTGACAGATAGGAAGAGTTTAATTTGTGTTATCATTTAGAACTAATTAAGCTATCTTTATCTCATCTTTATCTAATTCTTAATTGTTAGATAGTAACTATACATACTATATACTACTATACACATATCTATGCAGGCATATGACTGCCCACAGAAGAACACAAATGAATTAGGAATGATGAATGAAAGTATGTCATGTTAATAGTGATAATGGATAAAACAAACAGATAATGGAACTGAGATAAATTGAAAATAACTTCTTTGAAAACCAATCATACAATTTACATCATTGAGTCAAACTCAATCTTCTTTATGAAGAGCCCATTCGCTCTTGGACTGCTTCTTTATCTTTTCAAGACCATTCCTTAATGTGTGCAAACTGATTATTCACCTGACTTGATGATGGCATGTTTCGGAGGTGTTCTACAGAAGATAATTTCTCTTAGGAGTGCCACGCACAAACACGGTGAAGGATTCAACAAGTTGTACTGCTGGAATTTCGGCGGAATCCTTTTTGTGTTAGTATGGTGAGGCATAATGTTTGAGTGTGTCAGATCTCTTCTCAGGGTAAATTGAGCTTAGTCTCTGAAGGTGTGGCCCTTTTTAGCACTGCCGCACAAACTGTGTACATATAATGGCAGTGCTATTGTTGAGGCTACAGGTCAAAACTAAACCTTGCTTCACAAACACAGAAATACACATATGGTTGTCTTGCAGAAATAGGGTACATTCATCTTTGGTGTTGGAAACTGCCCATTGTTTCAATTCATTCAATTCAATCTTTCTGCCGATTTACAACTCTCACTTATAGCGCTTCAAACTGGATTCATCAATGAATAAAAAAAATAAGTTTTGAAAAACCTGAATAAATGTCAGGTGACGCAAAAATGACACAGTCAGGAAATACATAAATACACAAAGCATTTTTTTTTTTTTTCTCTGGAGACTCACCAGCACCCATGATGAGACCTGGAGCAGAATCTTTGGTGTGCACAGTCCCAGACACGTAGGGGTTGTCTGCCCAGCGCAGGTGGAGGTGGAGATGACAGTCCGGCTGTACGACAGAAGCACGCAGAGAGAATCCCATGTGAGGATACAGTGATTATACGCCACTGAATAGGTTGTTTCACAGTGGATCTGCAATAGAGACCTTTGAAGACTCAGCCATGTTTAATGAGTCTTATCACACGGATGCTCGATAATCCTGCTGCACATATGGCTCAGTGCAGGGATTCAGCTCTGCTAATCGGACTTAACATGTGGACTGGTCTTTAATGAAAGCTAATTCAGTTTAGTGGAAACGTTTGTCTGAGCTGTTCTGGTAAACCTCAAAAGACAGAGTTTAAGATTACTTGGACTTTTTTTTGATTTTTTCTTAAACAAATTAAATTTTGTTGTTAACTTAGTTGAAGTGACGTGTGCTGTGAAACGAGTCAGCACAAAATATTAAAACAGAGTCACAATTATTTGCCGTTATTATTATGACTGTTATTGCAATTATTGTTAATATCTCCTAACTATACCTATCTACTGTATACCTGAATCGCAGTAGTTATGCATCTCTGTGTCTCTCCCTCAGTCAAGGCAGATGGCTGCTCACCTAGAACCGGCATGTGTTCTGAGGTTTGATGTTTTTATATGAATACAAACTGCGCATGCCTGATTTTGAACAGAGCTGCTGCATCTCATCATGTCTGTAGGATTTTATGTCACATCTGAACGCTATCGTCGCCATTATATTCGGCCAGTGCGTTCCTAAGTCCTGGCCATTGACTGTATATAAAGATGGAAAATATGAAAGATCCAGAAAATGTAACCAAAAATATATCTTGATCGCCCCTAAGCGGCTGGCTCAAATATAAAAACAAAATCATAACTACCCCCTCAATGTTATCAGATAACATAAGGGCCAAATCAAAACCTGAAAGAACACATTAAATAAATATTACAAAAGCAGTTTTCTCTCATTTTAGGTAGTTCTTATCATATATTCAATTGTTCATTCTTATTCTGATCACTTCACCTTCACCTATACAGGGGGTTAAATGTCATGAGTGACGACTGAGCCCTACTTCCAGTGATTCAGGTGTACAGGCAGGAACTTGATACCACCACACAAGAATACCACAAAGGCTCCAAAAGATGTCACCAGCGTATTTTGGCTTTATTTTTGAACAGGGAGAGGGAGTGGAGACAAATAATCCATCTTTAATCATGTCAATGGACCTGACTGACCTGAAGCACATGGTTCACAACAATATTATTCAAAATAATGACAGTATGGTATGTGCATATTGTTTTATGACCTTTCTGTTTGCTTAGTTTCTTGTATTCCCCATGCTTTCCATAAGCCTTAGGCATATGGGCATTTGAGATGTGTTGAGAGCTAAAACCTGCATTCTTTCTGTATTCAGAGCACTGACTGCATCTCAATACCTGTTTGTCGTAATACGTCGCAGCACTGGATTAAATACAGATTGTAAAGCATTAATCATTTAGACATTATGATGAGCTGTCATTGCGCATGTAAGAGGTCATTACTCTCAGCCAGTGTCTATGAAGTAGTAATGAATAAAGTCGACAGAGTTTGTCTGACATAATGACACATTGGATAGCATATATATTGCCTGACTTTCCATGGCTTGTGAATTGTAGTGTTACTGAGGTGATGTGTCAGTGTTGAAACAACATCTGTCCCTTTGACCGATCCAAATCCAGGAGAGCAGATTGTCTTTGCAAGGTCATAATGTTGATGTATGGATGAGGCCAAAGAAACAAAGAGGTCACTATTAAATGGAACAGCTTTGTTTTAGTGATGGTAAACAAGTCAGTAGCTGATATCCAAGTCCCCCCTTCAAATCAGCTAGCTAGATTGATGGTTCGAATAACGGGTTGCTTTCCATTCAAGGTGTCATATTTGGATATCAGACTGCTGATGACTTACTGCACTTTTGCGATTAGCGCCATTATGCCAACTTTGACAAAATGAATGAAGGCGCAAGGTCGGGTTACACATTTTACTACTACTTCTTTAACTTTCTGTGAACATTCTAAACACCCCTGTGATTTTGACTGAGAGCAAATTCAAAGTTTGAACCAATTGTCTAAGAAAGGCAGTTTGCAGCTTCGGTATTGTAGTTTGGATCGCATGAGTACATGGAACTGTAGTAGACATTAACTTTTATTATCATTTAAAAGCTGCAAGCTCAATATTTCCACAAAGGTATCTGAAAAAATTTAGACAAAAAAGTACCTTTTTGCAGGTGATAGGTTTTCCATTCATATCAGTGGCAGGTGGAGCCAGTGGTTCCCAGTCCCGTCCTTTGTTATATGTGATGAGAGTTGTCACTTTGCCATTGATCTTCTGATTGGCCAGGAAGACTCCTTTGATTCCGCGTACCTGGTACAAAACAAAAGCTAGGGTTAAATTAGACTAAGGAATTAAAACTGCTGATTTAAAGTTTGTTTGCTAGGCAGTGAACATAAGTTGTAATAATGACAGTATCATGTTAAGGGCTAAAATGTTAATCAGTTCATTTTTGCTGCTGTTATTCTGAGATAATTAATTTATTATAACTGGCTATTAAATAATTTTCAGAAAAAATAGCTTCTAAACATAATTAACCAGTTATTATGATAAAGTAAAAGGTCTTACAGTGCAGCATCATAGCAACATTTCAGTTCTTGAAGTGTCGCACGTGATTAAGATGAAAATGTCTGTTCAAGAAATACCCAAACACCCCACAAAGTCATTTCTTTTCCCAATGCTATTGAGAATTATTTTAGTTTTAACCTACTGGACATTATGCAAAATCTATGAATGAAAGCATAGATTGAATTGAATTGAATTTTATGAAGTCATCAGAAGATAATGAGCTGTGTTATGTCTCAGCTCTGGTCAAAGCATTGAGTAACCACAGCAGCCATGTTTCCATGATACTGCAGGTAAGTGTAAGCCTCTCCAATGAGCCAGTATAGAAAAGAGCAGCAAACTTGATCTATTTGCCCTGAATAGTAGCAGGACGAACAAGATACATGTATTCAGTAAGCTGCCTCGGTCATGGGATTACTCTGATATTAGCTACCCTTTTACTACCACCAGACGAGGACGGACTGTAACAGTTAAACCCGTGTGAAGAAAAAAGGAGGTGCTGTATTGCTTATGAATTCAACCTTTTTTTAAGAGGATAATGTATCTTGGAAGTTAAAATGATAACATATGGGCCCAGGGTAGACTGTGATGAAGTTATGTCTGTGTGAAATACTTATAGAGTGTCCAAACATGCAACAGCTGTTGGGCCAAGATTGTAACTCTACATTGTATTATACAGCTACGTTTAGAATATTAACCAGAACTTTTCAGCAGTGGTTGAAACCAATGCATGTTGCTTCAAAGGCTAAAATGAAACCTCTGAAACAGAAACTGCAGTGCTGTATAAGTTTTATTTACTTAAATCAATACATACTGCATGGTTCTGGTAGCTGTGAGCCTGATAGCTGCAGGTCCTGAAGTTGAATCATTAAACAGCAAGATAAGGGTGAAGAATGCAGGCAGATATTTTATCAGACCCAGGCAGCATGTCAGACACGACTCCATCCACAGACCTCCATCTGCTATCTATTATGCAGCACTGATGTTTATAGAGTGAAACGAGGTAATTGTTTAAATCAAAGAACGTAAGCCTGCTTGTATTTTCTCTGGACCTTTTTTTTTTCTCCTTCTGCCTCGAGTCTTTATCTGTTCCCCCGTATGTCATTTCAGCTCTGTATCTACATCGTGTGAAGAGTGTGCCGCCTGGATTGAGGGATGCGAGAGGAGAAGGAAATGAGTTCTGCAAAGCGCCCTTTGCCTCCATAGTCCACTGTCTCTTCTTTTTCCTCTAACACGTCGTCTCTCCTTCCTGCTCTATGTTTCATGCCCTCCATGCCCATTTAGGACCATACAGTATTAAAGGAAGGAAAACACTGGAGGATCACAGTCAAGCTCAGCCTCCATTTCACACCTGAGTCCTAAACCAGACGTCTTCATCATCACTCCAAAACTGCTTTCAGTGAAAGCACAGAGCAGAGTGCTCATTTAAAAGGCATTTGGGTGGAGGAAATACTTGCATGTACGTTCATATTTTTGGAAATGGTGTTTTTGTATAACTGATCCATAGTTAAACCCTTGCTCCAAGCAGTTTTCATCCAATCATAGCCTTAAAACCATAACTAGTCACAGCAGGACTGCGTAAAAAAATTCTGATCGATACAAATACCAAGTTTAGTGTTACATGATCCTGAAATGATACTTGAAATCAAAACAATATTGATTTAATACTCAGTATGAGAATAAAAACGCAGGACATTAACGAGGATTAATTACACTTTCAAAATCACACGTTAGAAACTCTGTTCCTGCCAGACATTTTGGTTGATTTGCCAGCCAGCGCCAGCATTTTTTTACCATATTCACTCATCTTTCAAGGTACCCAGAATATTTAGTTTTGCCTCCAGTAAATAAATAAATAAATCTAAACTCATTCATGAATTCATTTTGGTCAAATTCAAAGTTGGTCATTTTTCAAGCAACATTGTCAAGCAAAAAATTGTTTTTTTCATGGTTTATCTATCTGCAGCTGCACTTGTCACTGCCACCAACCCGGTTTATATTCATTCTCTCCATAAAACTAGTTTTCAATTTTATCCCCATGAAAATGTTTGGTTCTGTCTTCCTCACCTCTGTGGCTTGACTCAGGATGCATCCATATTGAAATTCTGGGCCAAACTAATATATTGTATGTCTATATGTATTGTGTCATTTGTTAGTAGGTGATCTATCCTGTAAAAATATACAGTATTAATCAAAAAGTAGTACTAATCTAGAAAGAGTTACAAAACAACAACAAAAACAACAAAACCTATTTCCAAAATGACTGAGAATTCTGATTGCCTGATTAATCTGCCCCTGTTATTATTGCAAACAGAAAGGTAGAGCAATGGCAAGGGTTACATGCAGGGGTTACAATTGGTCAATTGCAGCAAAAAGCAAACTGTTTGTTTGAAGACACAGTTTGGGTTAAGTTTAAAGTAGAATCTTCAGAAGTTTTAAGTGTCTGATGAATAGAAACCTTGTGAACATTTCTTTTCCTTCTACAGAATCTGGCATTGTCCATGAATGGAATGATGAGTGTCAAATTGAGTGGTAGATTAAAAGAAGGACGGGTGTGCAGTCCACACTCCTCAACTTCTACGATTCAATCCTCACATTCACCATGAGCCTTGATGTACAAATGAAACAATGAGGGTGAGATGCGTCTCATCCCGGAGTGTCAGGGCTTATCCTTAAGGTCAAGTTAAAGAGTCAGATATGTAGAAATTAGGTCAGTGGAGGAATTTCAAAGGACAGGACATGCTCACACCTTAACAGACGCTGTCTACCTTCTGGATAAAAAGATCAATTGATGGGCTGTTGATTTTTGACATTATTATTGACTCGCTGCTCACTGTAAGAATTGTATGCAAATTGCCGAAAACTACTCACTCCTTTTACCATCTGTGTTCACAACTCACTTAACTCCACTCACCTCACTCCTCCTGTCTCACCTCAAGTATGTCAATGAGAACATTTTCCTCCGGCTGCTTGGTGCTGCGAACGTTCTCCAGGACGATAGAGTAGTAGACGCCCTTGGGATCAGACTGGTACAGGTTATATGTGTCTGACTGGTACCACTCCTGGAGGGCAAGGAAGACCTGGTTCTCATCTGTACTCACTATCTGCACATCCTAAAGGAATGGAGGAAGGAGAAAGAAGGAGAGAGCGGGGTCAAAATGGAATAACCAGTAATTTCAGTGGTGTGGGAATGGGTAATAAAGAAAAGTAGAGGCACGAGAAAAAAAATTGCAAAAATGTAGACTCTCTCTCACTCTATAAATATAGATAAATATATAGAGAGATCAAAAGAATCAATAAATAGAATAAATATAAAGAGTGAAGAACAAACTATATAAAACTAGCAAGTGATGACAGGTGGAGAGAAAAAAGGAAAGAACAGATTGAGCAGCAGCAAGTCTGATTTACAGAAAAGTTTGACAGTAACTCATTGTAAGGCAGAGAGCATAATCCAAACTGGGGGAGAAAAGGGAGTGCCTTACCCTCCCAAAAACAGTTTTTCACTGCTTAGAAAACTTATTAGGAGCATGTCAAAGCTAATGAACTTTCAATGCAAACGACTTCATCACTCCCGGTAAGAAGAGCAACTTAGCACTTTCTCTGTGCTAGTGATACCATTAACATAACATTTAAAAATAAAGCCATCTTAGCTCAGGGGAGAATTCTCCAGAAAGTGTTTCTCTGATCACTACAGAGCTCAATAACCCTTGAATTTGTGCACTGAGTCACCCAGCAAGCTAAGTGCATATTGCTTTGAAGACAAATACAACAAGTTTAGAACAAAATCTTGGATATTAACTAGTAACTAGTTAATTTTCTCAGCCACATGAAGAAGTGAAAGTTAGGGTTAAGCTTATGTTGTACAATCAAGCAACTCATGCTTCGTGTCGAATATTATTTGCCAATGAACAAGAGTATCTCTACTGTATCAAGACGAAGACTGTAACCAGAAATCTTGTAGCCTCACTATCAAGCATTTGGCCCTTAAAAATAACCTTAGACTTTAACTAACTGTGAGCTAGTCTGTCTGTGAATCAACCATTTAACTAGCAATTAATGAAATAATCCATCACCTAGCCTTATAACCAATCTACAATCTAACAAATCAACCAAAAAACAAACCAACCCCAACTGAGTTAAAGAAAAGAAAGACATAAAAAAAAAAGAAAAAAGTCACTGCTTTCACCTGATAGTTTATTAAGTGACAAAGTAGCACAAATTATTCATAGTTTAGAGAATAACGTAGTTATTATATACATTAAAAATGCATGTAACAGTTCACTTTCAACCTTCTTTCCTCTCCAACTCTAACAAACACATTGTTTGAGAGACTGATAAAGAGACAGGGTTCATGTCCTTATGTTGAAGGGGTTCCTGCTATTCAATAAGGAGTGCTGTTTGCAAAGATAAAAGAGAATGAGTGCATATAAAACGCTACGTGAATCCAGGCTCTTTTACCCTGAAGTTGATGGTTTGAGCGTTGGGAATTTAAAAACCCTGACCCATACACTGTAAAAAGTACTTTCCTTGTGAAAATGTTCATACTGTCATTGTTTCCAACCCAGTTTGTTACAGAAAACCATGGTACAACTGGATTAAAAATGCACCCTCTTTTATGAGCTATTCCTTTGTCTCTTCTCTCTTCTATGACCTTTGAAATAGTAAGCACAGTTTTTTCCATCACATTGAAAACACTTTGGCAGCTCTTACACTGATTTATTCTTATCACTCAAGCGACGCAGTTCTGAGTGATGACAACCACTAAAACTTTGAACACACGTCACATCAGTCAACAATTATTCCAACAACAAAACAATTGCTCTACACTAATACATTTCTACAGTATTTATTCTTGTTCCAAGCAAAATCATTTTTTTTATAACACATTATCATCTGCACCGACTGTAAATAAGTAAAAAAAACAGGAAGATACTGTAATAGCATGTTGTTTGACTTGAGAAATGAATATTCCACCTTATTTTCTTTCCCCTGCATCTATATTCATCTTTCCTTTCTCTCTCCTGGCTTCATAAAACGCTGTGCTGTAGCCTGAGTTCACAGCTGACAGCTTAGTTCAGACAAAGGTTTGGAGCTCAAGGAGGAGTTGGCACTAAGAAGTGTGCAAATGGCAACTCCTGCTGCCTTTTAGCATTCAGAGACAGCCCTCCACCCACCAGAGCAGCTAAAGCACAATCCTAAAATACAGAAGATGTGTTGAGATGAAGATACAAATAGATACAAACAACACTGACTTAAAATGTGTAAAACTAAAACGTCTCATATGTACTGCATGTCACAAGTCTCATCTTTCCCTGTAAAGTGCCTGCTGCTAAGCTTGGAGTTTGTACCTGGAATTTACGGATCAAACACAGTGACCAAGCAATATGTTGGAACATTCTTGTATTCTGTTTGAAATATGATATGACTCCAGGACTGAACAGGATTATGTTGAAGGACATAGAAAATAGGCTTTTTGCTATTTGAAAGCATTTTGCTATTTGAAAGCATGAACTTAAGTAAATGGTTGGACTGAGAATTCTGGAAAATATAGAAATATCCTGCAGGAGTGAAATCAATACTGAATTTTGAATTTGATACTTTGACCAAATATGTCCTACAAGCAGAAACTCCATTTCACCACTGTTGGCAAGTGCACAGATGGTATGTGTTAAATAAAGAAAAATAATCACATGGACTGTCTGTAGTTTAGTAGTTGAAAATGTAGCACTGGCATCAAAACAGTTCAGTTTTGGGTTAAACTAGATCCCACCTTCAACTGGTTGGCCAAGTGGTGCCAGACGCAACAAATTACATTTGATCAGAGCTAAATGAGCTAAATGTATATGATAAGGCCCAGAGGAAGACAAATTGTCATGGGGAAACCTGGAATGCCAAGGAGTTAGTTTTAAAAATGCAACTAGTCTGGCCTCTAGTTCATTCTCCTTAAAGTTGCATCTCTACCAGTGTCCCTCGTATTGTTGGTTGCATCAGTGTGTGACCTCTGAGACAAATATCCTCCATCCATCTCTGTCACCCCGAAGACAAGGACCACTGCCTGGGTGTGAAATTTCAGAGATTCTGCATGAGACGCAGGAATAAATAACAGTATACACACAGCTATTTTAAAATTTCCCTTGACCAGAACCCAACATGGTCCTTGCAAGACAAGGACAGAACAAAAAAATGACACAGTGACGACTTACAGCTCAATTTATAGCTGGAAACTCTCTGAACACAGGGACAAAATAACCATCCTCTGAAATGTTTGTATCTTATGTAAGGCAAAAGCAACCAGGAGTAAAAATATGCTGTATGATTAATCAGCTCTAGAGTAAACCTGATAGGAAAACCCAGACAGAAAGAAAGCCAGGCATATTGAAATGAGACACAGGAGCGGTTGCAGCAGAGCGCAGTGGGAAGGTCAAGCAATGGAAGCACCAAGTGTAACAGTGAAACAAATGTTTCTACACTATATTGTTTTATATTGTTTTTGAACAACCTGTCTTCATTTTAATGATATTCTTTGTTGGAAAAGACATTACATATGCGCTGAAATGTGAAATGAGATGCGATATAAAGTTGTTATTGACAGACCACTGGCTATTTACCAGCTTATACTATATAATATATAGCAGCATATCAGCAATTCTTGATGTTTAATATGATTTCCCTACTTCTGCAAATAATTTGTTTTCCATCTTCTTATAATAGTACGTGTTCTTTTCTGTGTTCTGTGTAGAAAATAGGAAGCTTTCCTCTTTTAAGTATCTGAGTGAACCAAACAAATGTGCGATTGATATTGCATTTTGGATAGTCAAAAAAAATCGCTCTGTTAAGCAACCTCACCCACATCAGCCAGGTGCATGCATGCAAAGCGGTGGTGTGACTACCTCCTGAGCTCCTTAACCAACGCAGTCCAGTCCACATTAATTGCTCTTCTGTCCATTATGGCAGCACATATTAATTACATCATAATTTGCCCACTGAAAAAGCCTGTCTGAAAGTGTAATCAGCTGTATGGGACATGTGTTCTTGTTATTTATTTCCAAACATTTTCACTGTATATATCCTGTCCTGTTGATCTTCTAAAGGTCCTGTTTTCTTCAGCCTTCCTTCCTGACTGCATTTCATCACCTGCCTGCTTCTCTCATTCATCTCGAAAGAAATCTCCTCCCACACTGCTTTACAATGAACCCAAATGAACTTTATCACCTGAGATTATGCTCTGTTTCTTGGTCCAAACATTATTTGTTTGCAACACCATCAGATTTTATTACAGTACTGATATATTGAACTTTATCTGTTTAGGCCACACATGATTCTGATAATTGTGAAACTCTGCGTGTAATGGTAGATTAGTTCCTGAAATCTAAACGGCTAGTAGAATATTTCAGAATTTCAGAACAATCCGACTTGCAGTCTGTATGCGCCACTTTCCTTTAAAGATTTGGCTTGATGTGCCCACTCACACTGTTGAGTAATTGCTGCTCCTCTCACAACTTTCCTGAAACAGGATAGTGTGAAGAGTGTCTTGCTCATTTCATTTAAAAAAATGGGCAACATTAGATGCCAGATTTCCCCTGGCAGTCAGCTGTGACATAACGGCCTCTTCACTTTGCTCAGCCTTTCTCAGCAACGTCACTCGATTCCTGTTACACTTTAACAGACTCTATTAATCATTTTAATGCTCTTCGTGCCCCTTGGACATTATTTACCACAAATTCATTAAAGAGGTCTTTGATACGGTCAGACCAGACATTTAACTTTTGGAAAGACTTCACTGGCTTCAGGCTGTATTCAGCTTCTTTAAACACACCCTCTTCAAGTTAAGATCAATCTGTGAAATTATAGGTTTATTTTTCCCATATTTTACTAAAATTACCTTTTCATAAACTGAGACATCAATCAGAACTGGATTTTGATTTTGATCCTATATAAGAATTGGATAAACAATTCCTATCTATTCTTTTGTAATACATTTTTTCTAATTGTTTGAACTACTGCTCGGACAGAGCACTGCCAATTTATTGTTAATCAGTATGTTCAGTATGAACTTGACACTTCCTGGACATACTAAACCTCTAACTGTGCGTCAAAGACACAGTTTATGTGCTTCAGCTTTTATGGTGCAATTTGTAAAATATAGCTGCAATATTAAAGGTGAGGCAGCATATCACCAGAGCCGTGTCACTATACTATCTGCCACAACTTTATTTTAGCTGTATGATTATCTTTGGTTGTGGCTGTGGTGACGTTAATTACTGCTGGAGCTTGCTGAAGTCTTCCACAACCTCACATCACAAGGAGATACTGCAGACAGCCTGATCATGGCTTCAATCCAAACCTCGAGGAGGACTATAATGTCGAGGACAACAGGACATAGTAAGTGAGGAGAGGAGAGACATGTAGTGGCATTGCAGCAGAAGATGCAGTAGGCTTATATGTAGATACGAAATATTTTCTTCCTCTGTGAATTTTGGATTTGCAGTACTTCGGCAAAAAAAAAAGAAACAGGCAGTTAGCATTTTAACTTCAGTAGGTATCGCTGCATCACACTACATAGACTGTATGTATCTGTATTATAATATATAATGGTATTTCTTATTTTAAAAAAACATTTAGAATGTAAAATAATGGGCATATCTTACAGATTGGACATAGATTTCTGCATTAGGCCGACAGTATACTCTGTGTGGATGCTATCTAACACTGCATTTTGCTGAATAGTTTGACTATCCATGTTATGGGTGTGTTCATATAATTGTGTGAACAAATATTGAAGTCAAGGTCGACTTAGAATCCTCATACTGCATAAAACAGTCCTTATCATTAAATCTGGTCATTCATTCATTCATTGCTGCTGAAGACTGCAGCAATGAAGTATCAATCAATCAATCGAGTTTAATTTGTATAGCCCAAAATCACAAATACCAATTTGCCTCTGAGGGCTTTACTGTCTGTACATAACAACAACCTCTACCATTAGACCCTCGAACTGGGTGAGGGAAAACCCCAAAACCCTTGACAGGGAAAAAGAAGAAACCTCAGGGAGAACAACAGAGGAGGGATCCCTCTCCCTGGGATGGGCAGACGTGCAATAGATGTCACAAGTACACAGAACAACAATATGATATTCATTACAGTCTATGGATATGAAAACATGAGAACGGAGTCCAGAAGAATGTTATTAAAGAGCAGAGTCCAGGAGCCAGACAGTGATCCAGGTCAGGATTCCAGGCCACTCTGCCTTTTGCTGGGTAGGATAGGCGAAGTAGATCATGATCCCAGACACAAGGTCACATCTCCACCGGATAGCAGGTCGCTAGCAGAACCGTCACGCTGCGTGACAATAAGGCAGAGAGACGCTGGGGAGAAATTCCCCGGGGTGAAGTTCGTATGTGTTTCAAAGCTCTGAAAAATCTTCGGGTGTCAAAATCAAGGTAGTTTTAGAAATATAACCCCAAATCATAAATTTGCCTCAGTGAGCTTTTGGGACTTCAGGATGAGCTAAAAGCAAGTAAGAAAAAAATCAAGTTGCCCCTCCAAACTTTTGATATGTTTAAATGTAACACACGCCAGCCATATCATGTAGCCTTGCCTCACTTAAAGCGTTGAGAACCGAATCCCAAACCAAACACCAAACAAACCACCCTAATACGAGAGGTTTTTTTTTTCTTCCATCTCAGCAGTATACTGGCCTCCTGTCCCAGCTGATACCATTACGGACTCTGAGCCGCGATGAACGCTATATTCAACTGCTGGATCATAAGGCACATTTGGGAATTATCTTTTGTGGGTTAGAACTATTAAAAAGAAAAAAAAAAAACCCATTATAGATAATTGCGCCTCACATCTGTGGATGTTTTACTCACATCTGCTGGTTAAAGAACTTGACAAAAGTCCACAAACAACTCTGAAGGAAGCAACAAATGTCACATCTCCCACAAACAACTAATGTAAAATGCCTTTTTTACATGTTGAAATTGATCCATAGCACATAAATATTACTTTATATCTATTTGTTGTGAGGAAACTATTTACATGCAATAGAATTTAATCAAAGGCTAATGTTTAGAGCAAGTTAAGCAATTTTTGGAAATAACAATAGAGAAATGTAAAAAAAAAAGTGTTTGTCAATACTAAAATAGTTGTAGCTCTCATCTAGCACAGTCTAATAAAACCTCCCACACACAGACAGCAAGAGATGGAATGGAACATAGGAAGAAGAGAAAATTATTACATGTGATTTCATAGCCCAGCAAGCCGTATGCATGTGTCCGAGTGTGTGTGTGCGTGTGTGTGTGTGTGTATGTGGTTAATCCATAACCTGGGTCAGGTCTCACAGGACAGACCCAAACTGCTTCCTCTGATGGCCTTTGCATTATTCATCCTTCAACCTTTCAATTATTCACACTGGAAAAACATGCCGCTTGAAAACCGCTGCAATACACACAGACGCGTTTTCTTCTGCTCTCCTCCTTCTCTCACTCCATCCTTCTCTACCCTCCGTCGCCCCTCTGCACCGCTCGACCTAAAAGCTGCTCAATGTGTGACCTATCTGCTCACCCAAGTAAGAGGACACATGTAGACAGAGAGAGAGAGACAGGAGAGCGAGAGCAACTAGGGCACACTTTAGCAAAACACACACACACACACACACACACACACACACACACACACACACACACACACACACACTCACACACGCTGATTCATCCACCGCCTTCCTGCTCCACCCAATCAATTTGATCCCTGTCGTTTTCTTGGAGGAAACAAAGCAAGTATTTGTGTGTGCGTTCGTGCGCAATTTAATCCTTTTCACCTTCCTTTAGGATCAGTGAGTACTGTAGCTGAAGTAGTCAAAGCAATTGAGGCATAAGAACTCTGTAAGTGGTGGGCTAGAGTTGCACAAGAGTAATCCTATACATTCCCTGAAAGAGAGAGAGAGAGAGAGAGAGAGAGAGTGTGTGTGTATAAAACATCCATCCTCGCAAGCCTCCCTGACAGCGAGTCAATGGCAGTGATTGTCTTAAAGGATTTTCTTTCTTCGTTTAAGGCTGAAAAATACATGTGACATCTCCAGGGGCTCCGCGTTCAATCAGCGCAGTTCTATAGCACTCAGGCTGGTGTTGGGTTAAAACGGCCCCCTGTGCCGCCGACACTGACAGCAGACGTTCCTTGTCTTATATTGACATGGAGCTCACTTATCGCCCTTGCCTGTGTCTGGGACATGGGATACGACTGGATCAATGCTTCACAGTGAACATTTTATGGGAGTTATTGTTGTATCAAGCCAGGAGTAGTTGGGGTACAGGTACTGTATACACCAAACACCACTGTGATACCAACCAAGAAGAGGAAGGTAACCTGCTTGGGAAAACCTGCACAAAATGCACACAAAAGCACACAACTGCAGTCTCTGAAAATTGAACCAATGCTTAATTTCCAGAAACAATTCCATTAGACCACATGAATCAGCTCATTCACTTCTTCAGCTCATCAGGTACAACCCGTCACTTCTCATTCAGACATACCCTTTTACAATTGGCAAAAATGACATCCAAGTCCGTCCATGTCAGTTTTAGAAGAAGATTTGGCACAATGTATGACTGGAAGATCACACACATGCCATTTGCTCAGTAGACCAGACTTCTCTTCCTGTTTGAAAACAAGCATTAGCAGTCATTCCTTAACCTAACCATATGAACTGTGTGTGTCAACTGAAAAAAACCCCCAAAAAACATGAAAGATACTTCATGTCTAACCAAAGGCACCAATGGTACTGTGATTGTTTCTCGTATATTCTATGTTCTTGCAATATGGCATCTTAAAACATTTATTGATATACAGAGTATGTTAGAAAGAGATTTGTGTTATTATAAGATTTCGCATTAATAACATAATCTACATGGTGCAATGGCAAAACTCAGCAGTGAAAGAAGTATACATTTGTTGTGCTTTACCTTTGGCAAGGAATACTTGGGAAACCTCATTTGGACGAATTTGTTGCGTCTATAGGACACATAGTGCTTGGTGCGATTCCCTGTGGTGACCTGTGAAACAAAAAAGAAACAAAATGAAGAACAGAGTTTAAAATAAAAAAATGAACATTTTCATTACCACAGAAATGTGTATCTAATCTTCAAAAACAGCAGTCAGACTGATAAAGTGGAAGCTCTATTAATCATATTTATTAACTTTGATGAGCTTAAGCTATGAGTTTTTAGGACCTTAGTCTGTGTCAATATAACTGAAACAAAAGACTAGTCTGCAAACTGAAGGTGAGATGGAAGAAGTTCACAGTGGTTCCCACTGGGGTCTAGCTATTGGAAACGTCAGCTTAGTGTGGTACATTAAATATTGTTTTCCAGAAGGCGAAAGAAAAATACAGGAAGTCAGCATCCGCCAGCGTGCAGTCATTGAGTTGAGGAGCAGGGTTCACCATTTGTTGTTGGTGACTCACACCAGAAAGGTAAATGCAAAAAGGGAAAAACAAAGAAATAAGTCTCCCCGGCGCTGCACTGACCTTGGCAATCACTTCAGAACTGGAAACTGTGGGAAAAGGACTGAATCATGATCCACCTCTTGCTAAGAGTACTGATAAGAGAGCTCACACAAACACTGAACCAGCATACCCGAACAGCTGAGTCTGAGCGTTAGAAGAGGAAGCTGTATGACTGACAGTGACTTAAGCAGGATGTGAGTGTGTCATATACCCAGTGATGAGCTTAAGGGCTTACACAGCACTGTCAGAAAACACAGTCCCCGTTACCGCTTGGCTTGTTGTTAGGTGAGCAGTGGTTAAACTTTTAGAGATTCTGATTTCAAAGTCTGACGCAAAATTATATGGCACTTCTATTTTAGGCTTTGGCTCAGATTGAGCTGTGATTACAGAATTCGCTTTTGATTGAAAGGAGCTTGGCTGAATTTGTAATGTTGAGCAGTGATAAAAAAAAGAGTAAATAATGAAAGCCATTTTAGACATGTAAGAGATCCTGAAGGAAGCACTATCGACCATGTTTTTTTCCCCAAAGGAAACAGTTTTATATAAAGAATGTCTTGTGAGGAGGGAGGAGATGAAGTGTGTATGAGTTCCAGAGCTAGCACACGTGTGCCTCCCTCTGCATATTTTTGCACTGCCTTAATATCTGATAAACCCCCAAGGTTTGGCTACATGTCTGGCAAGTGGGTGAATGTATTCTCTGGTGTATTCTATATATTCATTGGTGTAGGAAATCAAAGGAAAACACATGCATCTAAAAATTAATACACAATAGAATTGATTTTTGTAATTTTTGATATATGATTTGAAGGATTAATAAAGTCTTTTTTTTTAATCTTTAATAAGAGGCTCATATAGTTTGTGCATGTACATTTTAGAATGATCTAACACTAATTCTGCTTTTCATTAAAGGGGAACTAATTTTGATTTCCTCTTCTAGCACCTGATTAGACCCTAGAAAACTTGTTTCTGTTTCATAAAATAAAATTCTGCATCATATTATTTTGGTTATTTTTTTCATGGAAAATCTCTCGGATGTAATTCTACACCTATGTCTCATGTAGGCTGTGGGGATCTATGATCTATGATTTAGCCTTGCCAGACATGGATTCCCATTATAAGAAGAGGAAGAGCCATTTGTACAGTGTTGCCAACAAGTTAGTGCATTAGAGTTTAAAAACATTTTTTTTTGATCCAATGGAGTCTTTAAATCTCAAACTCTCTTTCCACTGTGTTCTGTGAAAAACACCATGTCCCTAGTCAGGGATTGAAGTCCCCAGTTTGTCACCTGTCTTTTTCTATGCCTTACCAGGTTAGTGGCATTGGGAGCACTAGGAAGATAATCCCTGAAGGAAAATGGGCCAGTCGATTGTTGCTTAGTGAGGATTTAATTCTTCTGGCACACATCCACCAACAAACACATGCAGACACACATTCATACACATGCATGAGCATATAGACTCCGCTCTGCCACACCAGCTCATGTATATTCTGCTGTTATCACATGCAAATGGTATTCAGTTCTCAGCCTCCTCACAGCTACAACACTGTACTGCTTGGGAAGTCAATTATAGACAAGGGAAGATTAATTCAGCACAATGTCAAGAATAGCAATTCTTTTCTATTTGAAGCCGACAGTACTGTATATAATCTGATCGGCAGAGTTTATCAGTGAAGAAGCCTGCAGCCTTGCAATTGTGTGCAAACACAACCACAACCTAGCAGATACACTGATGGATATATAATTTTCACACAAACGCTGACTGATAATAAGCAGCGGGGTATAGGAACCTTACAGAAAGAAAAACTCAAAGGTAGAACATTATAATTGTTGTTTTAAGGAAGTGTGTGATTAACAAATGAGAGCACCATTGAAGATTGGGAGCCGCTTACCCCACACTTCTCAATTAATCAATTCACGGGACCCTGCTTTTACGCATAAAAAACAGTAGGAGGGGTGTTGGTCTTTCAGAAAATGTAATCCAAATGTGTATCAGAACTCCCTACGGCTTTACCTGACTTTACAGCATCGGTTTACAGTTTTGATGCAACAACCTGCCATTTTTCACCCTCATCTCCTACTCATGGCCGTGAGAGCAAATCAGAGCTAAAACCAGTGAAGATGAAGTCTAAAGTTTCTCCGTTCTGCCCAATTCAATGTGCAAGCAGATAATGTTTATAGGTGACAGTATGTCAGTGATGTCCCTTAAGAGGCCCGAAAAATATGTGTTTAGTCTAATCAAACTTAAAGGGATCAAGCAAAGAAAATTTAAGGGGAGAGAGTAGAGGATACGTCTTCAAAAAATCCTCAATTTCCAATGAAAACACACACTTCCTCATAAGCGCCCACATTGTTGTAATGCCACACGCCAACTTTGTAATACAACCTTTTCATTACTATATACAGTACACCTGCTTTTGCACTATTGCTGTCCCGATAATTCAATTGATAGTGTAAAACCATATATAATGTTTGTTCATGGTAAGTTGTTTAATGTGACTTTGGTGTTTAGGTATTACAATGTGTGTTTATCCTCTGAAATAAAGAGAAACAGAAACAGAAAGTCCTCCAATGAAGATTATTTCTTTCAACAATGAGTAACAGGCTCAGGGGAAAAGTAGTCATGATTTTGTGAAGCACAATCATTAACTTTGTCGCTGGTTAGCGCAAGAGTTAATGCTGTTTAGAGGACCATTGGGAGCAAATTCACAAGTTCACATGTGCAAATGTTTATTTAGTTGTTAGTATCTGCATTTTACTGTGCCTGCTCTGTGTCCTTTACATTGACAGAAAGTTAAGGTCTGGTATGTCCCACGAAACACAATTCAAGATCATTCATAAACTGCATGTTACCCTAATTATTAGATCCTAATTGTAGTGTCATCTGTCTGAAATGTAATACAGCCAAAGTTACGTACTGTATTTACGTGTCTTCTGGGAGTGCCTAAATATTGTGAAATTTTGGAAAAATGTTAAAAGAAGAATTGATGGTGTCTTTGGATGCAAATCATTATTAAAATGAGGCTTTTGTATTTTAGGCTTGGATGATCCAGAAAAGCCTGTTGTAAAGTATATTTTGAAAATGTGTTGGTCTGCTGCGAGGTCATGTATTCTTCAAAGAAGAACTGGTGATGAATCTCTTTTCCTTCAATTTGAAAAAATCCTGAATTGAATTCCACTATAAAGGCTATCTTATATTACAAAAGATAGATTAGATCATTTTTTGCATATCCAGCTTTAACCAATTCTAATTAATTTAGAAGATGAGTGCAACTATGGGCCTCAGAAGACCATGAATGTGTCAATACTGAATCATGACAACTTGAAATGTGTCTCTGTCTATATACTGTTTGTGTTTGCTGTTTTTGCATGTGTGCTTGCGTGCATTTATATGAACATATACATGCTTTTGTAGTGTGACTGAAGAGTGTGAATGAGAGTCATTGTGCCTGTTTGACATGTATTATTTCCCATGACCTGGAATGGTGGGAGGGGATGGTTTATTTGAGTATGTAAAAGTACACAACTATTGACACTATTATTAATAAAAATATTGAAACAGAAAGTTAAAGTCGTTATTTACTGCTTTCCTAGGTCTGTTATTATACCCTGAGAGCTGCTGGACAAAGTCACTACCTGCAAGAAAAGGAAACTGAATATGAAAAAAAAACCCAAAACATGTGACAACTAAATTTGTGTTTGTGTTTTACATGTATATTTTAGTAAAAAAGAAAAAAAGAAAGAAAAAGAGGATAAAAAAATAAAGACATAAAGAACGCCCCAATGTCTTTAAGCCTCCCTCTCTGTGGCGCTTACCTTGACAAATATGTAGTCGTCCTGCACCAGCAGCGAGTTGTGGTCGATCTTGCCGAGGAATTGAGTAGTCACCATTTTGTCTGAACAGTTCTGGATGAGGCATGTTACATACAGGTAACCTGCAGTGGAACACAAGAACAGAACAATTACCGTTTGTTGGAATCCTGCCTCTTTGCTGTGGATGAGCTGACACGGTCATGGCCAAAATGCTAAAGCAGCCTTCTTAAAAGATCATGCATGCGCAAAATCATCCTCTATTCTGATTTATTGCTTGAATCTGCTTTGTTTGGTAGTTACTTTTTAAATGTTGCAAATGTCAAATTTCAAAGTGAACTGATCACGACCCTGAATTGACCAACAAGCACAAAACATCACACTTGTTTTATGCAAGCAAACATAAACATCACTGAAAGTCAGTTTTTACAGTTTCATTTATGACATGATGGGAGATGGAAGCAAGTGATTTCTGTACTAAATGTGGTGTGTAGATGCAGAATCGGAGGCAGGAAGGGAGACCTCATGACTTGAAAGGCTTTACAGACATTTCAGGTTGTCAAGGGCTGCTTTGATAAGCTACTCTGCACAGGACTCTCATCGCAAGATGCTATTAAAAATGGCTTAAATCATTAATTAAAATATCTGTTTCCAAGTGATTCACGTGCTCAGACTGGTTTAAAAAGACAAATATACATAAGAGATTAAAAACATATTTGGGCCACTGGTCAGGTCATAAATTAAGCCATTTCTAGATTAACCATAACACAAAAATGGATTTACAGATAGAGAAAAAAGCAAAGAAAAACTGTAGAAGGCAAAACACGGGGAAAAGTAAAGGAGAAATGCAAATATTGAGACATCGTTCTCTAAATTGTATGATATGACTGATTCCCCACAGACATACAGAACAGTAAAGCCATTATAGCATCCAAGTGGCCCAAAGGGATTATCCTCAGAGAGACACACAGAGAGTTTAGGGCCTGCTGCAGTGTTTACCCAGGATTGAAATTCAAGCAGCAGCTACATCAGCAACATTGCCTGCTCAATTTCAGCCATTAGTCCTCTCCCAGAGGTGACAAAATGGCAATGGAGAAAATACACACACACAACCACACGCACTTGTGTGTGCGTGAGTGCAGTTGTCTGGGTAGAAACGATTTGCAGCACACATGTAGGCTATTGCACATATTTCTGTACAGCAATATTTGCTTTGACCTTCCACTAACTAAATGCAATCCTTAAATTGTTCGCCAGGACTCTCGCCATGACACAGCCACACATTAAAAGAGGAAACTTTATAGCTTCCAACCCCTTTGGCGCACAAGAAGTTTTCAGAAGTTTTTGTAACTGCAATGCAGATGTGATTGAGGTTTGGGAAATTGTCTTCCAACAGAGAACTGCAAACCACACAGGGATTACTGAGTCTCTTGGGGGTACAAATGCAGTGTGAAAAGGAGAAAAAAAAGTTTATCTTATGGTTTAGGACGGAAAAAAGTTTGACAAATGTCAACTTTTGGCCTCATGACGGACTGGGAAACCCTGATCTGGGACATGCAGCAGTGCAGTAACCGCAGAATTTGCTTCATCAGTCTGCTATTTTGAATGTTGCTGACTGAGTCTTGTTTTTGTTCAATTTCTCCCATATTGTTATTTTTGTCAATTATTCTGGTCGTCTTTGAATAATAACAGTATGTTTTGCCATCATATACCACATTAAAAATATTTACATCCTTTTTAAAGCTACAGTATATTTCAACTTCATGATCGAAAAAGAACTTTATGTATCTTATATGTCCTTGTTTACTCTTTACTTACTTAAAAAAAAAAACTACAACAAAAACTAGCATGGAGTATATTATCCAGGAATTTTGACAGCTGCTTTGACAGCTTTAATGCTGCATTGTCTTGAAATAATCAAATGATCATGCAGAAATGTGACTTCTAAGTAAGCCAAAACTTTAAAGCTGTTGCAACAAAATGTTCAAACTGTGTAATTATAATATTACATTGTACACGAGCCTGTTGTCATGCTCATGTCGACGTTTTGGTGCAAGCTCTTAAGCGTTGGCCCGAGGGACTAAAGGGAACTAAAGTGCATCAGTGATGCCAAAGTTTAACTTCTGCCCCTGGACATGCTACTAAGGATGCAAATAACTGAGCAGTTAGGAGGAGCGCAAGCTGAATGCACCGAGACTGAAAGAGCTATTTGCTCTTATCGTAAAAGAAACAGTATAAATGTATTGACAACATTGGAAAAGTCTAGATGTGCAACATGATTAAATACGTTTATCACATTCAAGTTAGCAAGCAAGAAAACTAAACATAGCTAATGTGTATGCTTTATGAACTCCACAATGTCTGAGACCCAGAACACTTTACACCAACTTTGCACCACTGAGCATCTTTCAGTATATGTGGGTCATGCCTCTAATGCTGCATCCATGGCTGCAGTGTATGTGAGCAGAACAGTGAACAGTAACAGTATTGTACCTTGTGTTATTATCATAGGAGGTATAAGAATGTAGTTGGTAATAAAATTAACCCATATTCCTCCTTTGAGCCCTTGGCCTATCCATTGTATTTGTGTGACAGCAGAGTTTTTCAAAGGTACCTGCATGTATAAGTAGACACATTGACACTCCATTTCATAATAATGAGTCATTTTTCTGTTTCTGCTTTGTCTGTTCAAGAGGTGATCTAACACATGGGCCGGCTCGTTTGTTGAAGCCTGGACGTTTAATCAGAAGAGCACACTGCAGAGAACTCATTAAAATACCATTAGATTGGGCTAAGTGTTCATTTTTTCAGCTCGTGGTGCATACATATCTCCATGTTACTTTCCATCATCACGCACCTGAAAACACATTCACATACTGAGCAAAAGTTTTTTCATGAACTGAAATATTCTGAGAATTACCAAAGGAGATCAAGGCTGAAGAACTCATTGATTACGTCACACTGTGAAGTGTGTGTGTTGAATTTCTTATAGTGGACAGAACTGATGTATGCTGAGTGTATGTTTTTTAGTATGCCTCTGTTTTTCTCTCTACACACCTACCTGTTCTGCATGAAGGCATCCTGGTTAGACAATGTAACAGTCTAACGTTGAGCCCCAATAACAAACACACAAACACACAAACACTTTCCGCCAGCCATCTTCCCTGATAGCTCATCCATCAACAGACCATTTCATTCCTCTGGAGTCCTACTTCTCCCATCAACAAACAGTCTATGGCACAATCTTCCCGAGCATGGCCCAGGCATGGTTCCTTGCCTCTGCAAAGCCTCACAAGACTTGGTGTCCTTCTTTGTAGCATGCCAACATTTAACCTTGGTGATGCCACATGTGACAGGGGAGCACAGGATGAACAGATTGGTTTGGCATGCGTGATTGCTCCAGCCACCCTCAACTATCTATCTATCTGGGCACGGAAGCAAGGAGTCAAAAAGGGAGGAGAATGAAAAGAAGGAGGAGGTTGGGGACCGTGTGGTGCTGTCAAGCACCTTGAAGAGCTCTTGTGTTTGGGCAGCTGGCGCAGACAGACAGCTTCCCCTTATCCTCTGCAAAGACAGGCAGCCTTGTTCAGGCTGCCAGTTTTCACAGACCACATCCTTCTGTGTTTGGGTGAAAGCAGACTTGTGTGTCTCTTTAAGGGCTGTCGTATCTTCCTGAGGCTAGTACAAACACAAGAAACATCTTTTATTTTGCCCTTTACTATCTGACCTTGCTTGCTTGGGTGTATTTAGATGAGGGGAATTTCTATTCCCCTCTGTCTGAATTCTTGACCACACAATCTTAAAAACACACTTCTATTAAATTGTTGGCCCTTATGCTCTAACCTGTCTAACTGTCACAAAGCTGATATTATAATCCATAGTGCTTGTTGTTGCCCCAGGGGCCACTGACACCTCTCCTTAACTTATCAATTAATACTCCACTGACCCCTATTGCCACTTAGAAGCACACACTTGCCACAGCAAAGTCAACCATTCATCTCGCTTTATTACCCGCATTTATGCTGTAGGATAGTCTAGGACCAGTTGTGCCATGATGAATGGAGCGTACATCTTAGCTGACCATGTTATCACGTCTTTCAGACGCATACTTGATCCCTACTCAGCTTTAGGTCACGTTCACAACAGCCTTGTTTAGTCCGGACGAATTGAACCCTTGAATGTTTAACCCCATGGTGCAGTTTGAATGCCGTCCAAGACCTGTGGTGCAAACCAAACAATCAGACTCTGGTCCACTTGACAGAGGATGCGTTGGACTGCTTGCAAGCGAACACTGGACCTGATCTGGCGTGAACCCCATCCGAACCAATCACTGCAGGTGTACCATTCACATGAACAAAAAGGCTTTCGGGAAACGTTGATTGATGAGAACATTTCTAAACTGTTGGAAAAAGTACACAAAAAGATGGAGGTGTTCAAACTCGTCGGCAAAAGAATGAAGCAGAATGGATTTAACTGAAGTGTTGCACAGTCTCCTGTAAATGTTAACAGGCTGCCACAACAATAAATTGAAAATATGCAACAGACTGCAGAAAAGTCAAAGCTCCTCTGATATTAAAGAGACATTTATTTTGTTCAATGAACTCGAAAATATTTTGAAAAAAAGGCCCCTGATGAGCCAACTGTGTTCCATGGTACTTCCTCATTATTGCAAAACGTTTTTCATGAACAGCATGAATTATCAAATTATCCAGTGCTCGTCAGGCCGTACATTCATATCAGCTAAAATCTGCTGTGGTAGTAAACTGGCTACCATACTCACATAAACACACACATAAACAAAAAGCTCATTCTCCTGAACAAACTGGCATAAAGTTTCTGGCCTTATGCCCCTAATCTGTATTTTACATTATGCTTTCTTTTTCCTCTTTAGGTAGAGTGAACCCTGCATCTAGTGCATATCTTGTTTGACAATCGTGGCGAGAGATCAACTTTCCATAATATGCTTGTTTTTTTTGTATAGCTGTATATATTTCTGATGGAATTTAAAGTGGCTCTCTCACACATCTATTACTTTTAACATCTGAGTAATGCTGTCAAATAATAATTCATAGTAATAATAATAATGATAGCTATAAAAGTGCTTAGGCAGAGAAGTATAATGTCACAGCACAGTAGACATTTGGTCTCTTTAATAGAAAAAACATGCCATCATCTTTTCATCCTATTAGACATACCGTATGTGTGGAAATTTTGTCAAAATAGATGTGTGAATTCTTAAGTTATGACACAAACCACGTACTAGAAGGTAACAGTGACAACCAAATTCTTATCAACTCATCCTTGAGTCTACTGTAAGTGGATCATTTTGTCAAGGTGTTCTTGTTATATAGTGCTTTCAAGAATCTAATAAATGTAGGGAGAACCTGATAAAATAATGCCTCGGCCCATGAATGTTGCAGCAGAGTACAGAAATACATATTTAGATCTTCAGCCACTCTATAAGTGGCATGATTCCCTGCACGAAAACCTTTCTAACAACTATGCCAGTGTCTTGCTCTCCCTCGTTAGTTCCTCAAGGTTGATTTGCAATTAGCAAATGGTGTGAATGTGTGTGACAAACTGAACTAAAGTTGGACTCCACAGAAGGGAAATTACATAAAAATAAAAAATGAGCCGGTGCGACTAGTCTCATGAGTAAACATGGAAATGATAAATGAGCAGATGGAACATCACCGTACCACCATTTGAATCTTGCATCTCCATGTGCACCAGATCAGGGTCCAAATCCACAACAGCTACTGACCTGGAACACAAAGGAGAATACCATTAGTTAATGGTATTTATGAATAGAGACAAATTTCAATAAGACTTAAACCACATAATATCAATTGTAGATTATAGACTACAAAAAATGCTAAATGTCATTGTTGGACTCATTTCTCATTTCTCACTGGATGATTCCGCATCTCTAGATTTATGTCAAATGGAAATTTTAAATGCACAAACAGGAAGTAGAATGCTGTGTCTAATACTAAGTGGAGAAAGTCACTTATAATTTGGAGCACATAAATCTGTAATGTAATCAGTAATGTAACCAGTAATAGTTAACATAGTTATAGTCATAGTAACTTTAACCTAACCCTATTCTTTAGTGACCAAACCCTTCTCACATGTTATATTACCTTTATGTACTGTTGTTGCTAAAAGAAGATGCTGTACAGTGGACAAATTGAAAAATGATGCCAGAGAATTTAGTTAGGGTTTGGTTTTTTTGCAGAATCATCAAATGTCCAAGTTATTTCACTGTAGACTCAAACTATTAGCAAACAGTGATTGATTTTAATTGCAGCCATTACGCTAAATATCTTGCAATCCCATCTGAAGTAGATTTCAAATTTCAAACTGCCTCAGTATGCCGTAGGTCTGTTTTGCTGTAAAGATCCAGAAATGTGTTGGAAAGAAACCTCCTGTTTCTCAATCAGCACAATTATTACTACATTTTTATTTTGGGGTAAAATGTTTTTTTAATAAATGTGCTTTTGTTGCAGTGGACTGTGATAATTTCTGTGATCATTTTAAGAGTGAGCAACTTGTATTCAACTCGATCACACAGTCAGTGTGCAGATATTTAATAGATTCATCAAATATTTAATACTTATCATTTGGAAATGGAGAGTGGTTACAGCATAGCATATAAATATGCATACACCCTCTTTGGTTCCCTTTATTATCACCAATACCTCAGTAAATTTTTACAGCACAGCTTTTCTTGAAAAGTGCACTCAGATGTATTCAGCCTTGCACAACATGTTTTTAAACTCAAACATTTTACATCCCTTATCTTTCTAAGAAGCACGATGATGTAGAATACAGTGCATTCACTCTCTGAGCAGTGAACCAAGCAGGTCATCTGATTAGGACTGCAAAGTGCAGTCTGTGAAATTTCCTCAGCCCAGTAAAGATAGAGTGGAGATTTAAAATCTTGTTACTTAGCCTATAAAGAGACTTTATGACCAATTAGCAGGCCATGGTGGGAGGAGGGTAGGAGTAAAGAAGAGAACCACAGGATGCGCTGCAAAATATATTGCTTATGGAGGATACTTCAAGTCTTTCTACGTAAGTTATCAGTATGAGCATTTTGCTGCCTGTTCTATTAATATCAAGACATTCACGCAAACGAGATGAATTCAGTTAATTCACCATTAATTAACCAGACAGAAGCTACCTCAGGAGCATCACAGGGGACGATATCGGGGATTATAATAAAAAATTACTGTACACTAATTTATTTTACAGCAGCTAATATTGCAGAGAGAAGCATGACTCTCATGTACATTGTGCATACTGATCAGTCACAACATCAAAACTACTGACCAGTGAGGTGAACAACAGGGGCAATCTTGTTACAATATGGTGCTCTGCTAGAAAACTTTGAATCTTGGTTTGATTGTTGAGCTTACTTTAAAATGAAATATATGGCGTTGCTGACATTTGTGACGTCAGTTTGTGACTTCAAATTAGATTAATTTGATTATTAGATTACAGGCAAGACATTTTTTGAGAGAACATTGCCCACGGCTGGCAGTCACAAAACCTATACTCTACAAATGCAGTAATTAAGTAAAGTTCCAGTACCCTGTAATTGTTCTTGCATCAGTAAATACACTAACTAACTTTTTAACTCATGATATCCTTGTTGTCATGAGCCAGGCTAATTTGAGCACATATAATGACACTGTTTTAGCAAGACTTGTTGTGAACAATGAATCAACGGGTTAGATTTTCTACAAAAGACATGTACGTCACAGACCAGTTGGCCAAGGTCTGGAATAGAATTTTGCAAAAAGTCCAGTGTGTCCTGTTAAAGTGTCCTTGACTTTAAACGTTAACACTCATTGTAGCTTAATCTGGATGAAAGTCCCAGCTGCACGCTTGAAATGCAAATGTCTACGACCGAAAGCACTCTCTGTGCTGGCAATACATAATTTATTCCTTCCACAAATGTTTTGGTCTAGGTAGACCTTCACATCACACGTTCGTGTGTGGGATCAACCTCTTTCAGTCAGAGAAGTTTAGGAAGACATACTAAGAGAGATAGAAGGGAGGCAGAGGATAGGAAATGAACGATAGAGTCACAGCTGTAGATTTAGTTTTTTTGTGTTCCCCCTGCCTTTCTTAAATTTTCAGCTTGTATCTTCCATGTCATTTGTGAACGGGTAAGGCATGGAAAAGACACAAGGAGAAAGGAGTTGAAGAAAAAGGCATTTAACTAGAGGAGATATCTTCAAAAGGAGAGTCCTTCTCCTGCGTGTTTTTAGAAAGAAAGGATAAACCTGAACATTATTACTCATAGCTCCTGCTGCAGTCATTAAGGATGACATGCTGGAGGAGACAAGGACTCACAAGAAATGTTGCTTTTTATTATACCTAAAATCAAGCTCCAGCCATTGATTTAACCCCTTAAAAAAATATATAATTTCGGTTTCATAAAAGTACATTTCTTTTTGTTGGTTTATTTGATTTATATCTGAAAAAAAAACCCTTAATTGCTTAAAATGGCTTGAAAGTAATTCTACACTCTCTAGGTTGTTGGGATAAATAAATGTGCAACTTTAAGTTCCCTATGTTTTCTAGGTAGAAGACCTGGGCTGTCAAAATGGCTGCAAACTGTTATCGGTGGGCAAAACCAGAAAACTTCAGCCATAATGTTGATTGCTTACTCCAGTCATGATGTATGTTCTGGTACATGATAACGCACCATAACAAGATCAACAAGTTCAAAACTGATTTCCTTACACTTCTTCTCATTGGTTATTCCTATCGATTTGTCTTTAAAGATGCTGCAAGTATTTAAGATTGTTCTCCAGTAACGTTTTATGGACATTCATACCAGTTAGTTAGACAAGTTACACAGCAGTGCAGGACATCGGCTGATGTCACATCAGACTCAAGATTCTCTCATTTGGCAACTTTAGCTTCATCCTTGCACCTCTCTCTCATGCGTTCACTCTTTCTCCTCCTCACTGTGATTAGTAAGGACATGTGAAAGCGATGCAAGTGGCCGAAGTGAGGAAACCTGTAATGAAAAGCACAGGTGCACCGAAGAGCCTGTCTCCTGTGAACTTGGCATACATTCTCTCTTTCTCCATTCACCACCCTGACACTCCTCTTCGTCCCTACTGCCCTCTGCCTCAGCCACGTCATCTCCCTTCCTCCCATGTTCATATCCAGCTGCCCCTACAATAAATCGGCTGGGTCCACCAAGAACTGATTTTGAGGAAAAGGGAGAGAAATTTTAATATGGTGCAGAAAAACCTATGCTGTGATTGAAATCAGTTACATCCCAGCTGTCATTTCACTTCAATTATCTGCATGCTTTTCACAACATTTCATTTTTATCTCCCTCAGTGTTTGTTTTTGTTGGTAGCTGTCATCCAGTGATGTGCAATTGTAATTTCAAACACTGCTGTTTATTTTCACAGTGACAAACTTTATAGCCTGGAATCATGTACATCAAGGTCTGCAGGAACACATTTTGTCCAGACCACCCAACAGCAGTTTAGATTTAATGTGATTTATGAGTGCTGGCAACCAGACCCCTGTTCTCTTGTTGCTTTTATGACTGCTAGGCCACAGGCAAAACAAATGTCAAAGCCAGCCTCCAGCTCACTCTCTCTACTCTGGCTGAACACATTTAAAGCCCAGGAAGGCACCTTATAATGGTACACGAAGCCCTGAATGAGTGAGACTGCAAGATTAGTGAGGGAAATTAAAGATGGGAAAATTTCACAGTGGCAGGGATTGAAATTGATTGAATGTACACTAAAATAATCATTTGATTTTACACTTCCCAGATAAATCTTACTTTTTTAAAAAAAATTATAATGAAATCCAGATATTTGCAGGAAAACTCTCATTTGCAATTCACTCTTCTAATGAAGGCATATATTAGGAGGTGTGTTTCTATTGCCTTAAAAGGCCAATATTCTTTCTTCTTCTAGCTGCTTTGGTCCCATCTCTTGCACATATTGCATCCAATGCTCAAATAAAAAAATATTACAAATACAAGCAAGAACACGGTTATGAATTTCACTTATTGACACAAATCATAATTATTAAGAAGAATACTCTCCAAGTTAGAAATTAGACTCATCATCATGGACAGTAAATGGTTCAAAATCAATGCATGACAATAAACATCTCTGGTGAGTAAAAACTCGCAGTTTGAAGTTGAATCTTACCTTTTAGACAGGTAAATGAAATCTAAATGAGGTTACGTAAACCGTATCCTGTTTGCAGTATTAAAACATTAACATGTAGTGAAAAATATTCTAAGTGGAGCATAACATAATGTGATGTGGATGTTTTTCTCGCTACTGTGTTCTTCCTAAAACTATAGGTAGACAACGGTACGGTTGTCAGGGAGCCAACATTGTGATTTTCATTGTGAAATTCATTGTGAAATACATTGTGAAATTCTGCATATTCTTGCACTGTTGTCAGGTAGGTGATGAATTTATTTGCATTTGATGTCAGTGTTAAACATGAATCTGGATTTGAGGCTTAAAAAGTTAATTATACTTTTTCTACTGTTCAGTCCAGAGGTCTAACTGTTAATAACCTGGAGTGTCAGTGGGTCATTTGGAGGATGTGGCTATCTTCTTTAACACTGACATTCATTTTCTCATCTTACACAGAAAAATATCAATAATCAGTATTAAAAAAACCCAACTTAAATTCATAAGAAAAATAGTTCAAGTAGTTAAACATGGTGTTAATACATCATTTAATTCTCGTTATGCTAAACCTTTAAAAATAACTTCCGAGTGACCTGTTTTTTTATATTAAAAGAGTCAGATGGAGCAAGCTTTCTTCATCACTTGAATCAAAGTCTAGGTGAAACAGTCTAAAATAGGAAGCTCCCTGGGCTGTTTCTCTCTCTCTCTCTAGACATGCCACTGTCAGCCGTTATTTCAACATTGTTGATGAATTGTGCATTGGACTTGAATTTATAAATGAGAGATGAGCATGCAAACCAACTAATTTACCATTGCTTGCATGAGCAAACAAAATATCAGCTTGCAGAGCCTTTCTGACTTTTGGAAGATGAAATAATTTCAAATGTATTTTGTACATTTGGAGAAGTGAGAAGAATCAAACTTAAGAAAGGAGGAAGAAGCAAGAACAACTTTTAGTAATGAGTGGACGGAGGAAAGGAAATAACAGAGTTGAGATCGATGATGAAAGAAGATGAAGGCGAGAATGAGGAGGGAAATGAATTATGTGGGCAGTGAAACGTCATATACCCCACCTCTGCCTCTTCTTTAAGACACCAGAATCTTTAAATTATTAAGAAATCCATCTATTAAAAAGGTTCTGTGGCATAAAACCCAGCACTTACAACTGAATTTCAGTTCAAGTTCCTAATAAAAAGTATGAAATGAAAATGAAAATGAAAAAAAAATAAAAACTGGAGCAGAAGTTTTCTGTATTATGGCAAACATAAAATAGATTTATTAATATTTGGGATGCAACTGCCATAGATATTGTATAGATTTATTGTTTGAGCAATATCATGTAAATGATTGCAAAATTAAATCAAGATATTGTCCAAAAATAAATCTAGGAACTCTGCAGTAGATTAAATTAATTTATATAAATATTTTTCTGTTTCATACA
>KV751381.1:327462-351235 GCA_001698575.1 Mola mola | reverse complement strand
TCTTCAGGTTCTGAAAAGATTCAGACAGTAGTTTTTACTTTTTGGCATAATAAAAGTACAGTATTTATCACCAGGTATTACTCTAGCTTTCAAATGCCACTAGCCCTGATTACCCCAGTCCGTTTAGTAGGTTTAAATCCTAATTCTTTACACTACATGCCATCAGAAATAGCCACCTTACTACATGCCATCTTACATAACAAGACCACTGAATATGAATGTACACTCACTGTTACTTTTTTCCTATCTTATTCTTACAAAACTATAACTTGACTATGATGACATAACAAATTGCCGCATATATTTGAGTGAACAACTATCCTTCATCTTTGTAACCAAGCGGTATAAAATCATCCATGTAATAAGATTCTGGTGCTGACCTGCTTGTCACTGCTTCACAAATGTATGTCTATGAGCAGGTTACTGTGAATATTGAGCTGAGCTGTTAAATCCTTATTTATTCAATAAAGAGAAAAACAAAAATTGACTGACCAAAAGACCCTGTCCTTGGTTACCCGCTCCTGAAGCAAAGTCCACTTGCGGCCCAGGTCTGTTGAAGCAAAGAGCTGGAAACAAAACAAACCGAGAAAAGATCACAATTAAAGACTCACACACACACACACACACACACACACACAAATCTTGCAGCATTAAATTAAAAAGCCTGAGCCCTATTACAAGCTGTATCCTTTACAATGGAGGATAAATCGAGAGTCTGTTTGGAAAATAAACAAAAAAGAGTTCAGGCAATCAAGCTAGTAAATTTCATGGTTCACCAAGTTAAGACTGAGCTCAATTAATTATTAATCATAGTAGGTTTGGTGCCTTAGTGAGTGTGAGCGTGTGTGTGTGTGCGTGTCTGTGCCAGAGGAACAGTGCATTTGAAGCACTGAGTGTATTGCCGGAGCTAGTACAGCATTGATCACACCCATAATGAAAGTCTATTGATTCCAACCCAGGAGGTATCCTTTATGGCGGAAGAGCTGAGGAAAAAAAAAAAAAAAAAGTTTCACCGCACAGCTTAGCTTTACTAAAAAACAAAAACATGCCGTTTTATGAAACTGAGCATCATTTATCATTGTCTACCACTGACAGAGGATTATGTGATGGCAGACCGTATTGCTCATAATTTTTCTTGTTCATCAGAATGTGTGAGTCATCAATAACTAAATTAATTCCTGAGATTTATTTGAAATTGCATATTTTTAGCTTTAAAATAAAAAGATGTGGTTGACCTTGATAAAAATCTGCCCCCACAAACCTTAATTTACATGTGCCCCTATGTGTCCTGCCATCACCTAAGTAAATTATTTTTTTGTTCTGTATGAATGGATTCCCTACTTCCATCTGCAGCCTGCCCATATGGAACAGATTAAAACCTAATTGAATTTCTTGTTTAATTATATGTAAATGATTAAAATTGAGGAGGAGATGAGCAGACTTAAACTTATGAACTAATGGACCTACTGTTCCACTGCTGAACTTAGGTCCATTTTGTACTTTAGAGAACATTTTTCAATAAGTAGGTGTGCGTGCATATTTGTGACTATCACAGTGCAGACCTATCATTCATTCATTCGTTTACTTTTTATCGCTTAATCATGTTAGGGGTCCCAGCATCATCGGGCGAAGGCGGGGTACAGGGTAACCCAGGAAACAATTTCTGGGTCAGAGCTAAATTGTTCCTCTTTGCTAATGACAATCCTTTGTATTTTGTCAAAAACAAAACAACTTGTTATAAGATTCTTTAGTCATTATAATGAAAAAAGTCATCTTTTTTCATATATATTTTGATATATTTCATATGGATTCTTGACTTGAAACTTTTTAAAACTTTTTTACAATATGCACAGCAGCATGTTTTACTTTATGGTAGAATTTGGGACCCCTTGGCCTGGTTATTATCTATTACTTATCATCTATGAATTATCCATCACACCATAACGTTTTATTTAGCCAACTGCAGCATTTATTTTTAAACACGTAACACAGCAGTGGGAGGCATTCACTTAGTAGTTACTTTGTAGGATAGAGCATCTACTCAACTATAACAGGTACAGGACTGGGAGGATTGGCTACAGACAATGTAGTTTTGATGATAATCAGTGGCATCTTGTTGACATACACTTAAACACGTTTAACATAAATTCATTATGTAATTCAAAATAATTATGAATTTAAAACTGTTGACTATAATGTCCCTGGCCGGTAGTCTGTCAGGTCCTGTCACTAAACTTTGGTTTTATGTGGTTGAATGAATTTGTGTGTAAATACATATATTTCAGAGGTGATGTACACTGGCCAAATCTGTGGGTATGTATATCCATCAACTTTTGGAAAGCAGGTGACCTGAGGTTGGTCTCAAATTGTTTTTTTTTCTCACAAACTCTCTGCTCCCTGGGCCAGTTAGTTTCTCATATTAGTTTCATCCATCCATGGTGATTCTCCACATCTGTCATTCAAAATCATACCCCTAACCCTAAGATGCACACATGTGACTATTGTCCTGCCTAGTATTGGAAAGCTAATGCAAAAAGATGCTACTTAGAGGAGGTAATTGCAACCTCAAGGGGAAACTGAGAAAATAAAAATAAATTTTGCATCTATGCAACAAAAGAGCATAAAGAAGCTTGGATCAGATCAACCCAATTTAAAAACCTAGCAGCAGACAAGTTAAAAAACAAAACAAAACAAACAAACATTTCATCACCAGCTGCTGCCAATGATCCAAGTAAAATGTATGAATAAACTTGAGGACATACCTATTAGTTAATGTATGTTGGAAAATGTTTTTCTTTTAATAGTTGTTTTCAATGACAATCAACGATTTGAAGCTCAGTTCCGAAGGTGTTCTGTATGTTCAGTAGTTCTTGAATAACTACTGAATATAGGAACTTGTGATCAAACGATATCGATGTCAGAATTCAACGTCCCACCAATATGGGACTCATATTCTAAGCTCTTCGTTGTTCTTCAAGTCATTCCAGAATGGTATTCTTTCTACAAGACTTTATTTCTCTTTTCACTGAAAGCAAGAAAAAAAGAGCTTCCTTCTGAAAGCCAATTGAAATTGCGACATATTTTTAAAATGAAATGCTACATCAAAGGGCATGTGTGTTTGTGGATTTGGATTTAGCTACCTTTTGCCCTACAGCTTCATTGATGAATGATAAATCAAACATCAAGTTCCTCTTGGAGCTTCTTATGCTGGTGTATGTAAAAATTAAAATTTAATGTGCTGACAGCAGACACTTAATGCTGGCATAACATCATTGCTATCTCCATGTTCATTCTGTCAGGTTTTTATTGTCATGTTTCTGCAGCACTGTTATACCCACCCTGCCCTCCTTGCAGTAGGCCAGGAGCTTGTCTTCCTCCTTGGGGTGGAAGACAAGCGTGTCTGGTGTGAAGGAGATTGACTGCCGCTGGAAAGAGGATCCTTCATCCGTGCTGACGAACAGCATCTGGTCCCTCTCGTTTATGGACGAACCCACCAACACCACCTGAAAGAGAAGGAGGAAATCAAGGTCAGAGGCAAAAAAAGTCCCACACCCTATTCATTGCTCAGTTAGCGGTCTAAACAAGACTTTCCTCCTCATATCAATACTTGTGCATATTAACTTCCCTGTTTTCTCTGGAAAGCTGATGAATATAAATGCATGCACATTTATTCAAGGCCATTCTCTGGGCTGTAAGAACTTTTCCATCAAGCTTACATGCTGCTTGGACCAAGGGGACACTGTATTGATTATCTATTCAAAATTTTATAGCTCATAAAGTGAAGGTATTAAACACAGGGCACACCAGGACCTGCCAACCCACCAATCACAATTATGTCCTGGACACCCAGAAGTAAGGTTACCAGTAGTTTAATCGATAGGACCTAATGAACCAGGCAGATTCTGCAGAGATCTGCGAGAGCAGTTGTAGCAGTTGTTTGAGCATTGAAATACTGTAGATCATGAAAACCATTCGCTTACAGCTGTGTTCTGTCCAAACATGCCAAGGTTTTAGATTGATGGGCACACATTTTTAAAGAGGCATAAGGTGGATTAAAGGAAATGTATTATTATTATTATTTAAAAACATGAACCATGCATATTTTGAACAAATATGCAAGCATAGGGAACACAGTACTTGACATTATAACAAGAGTTTAACTTTTTTTTTTTTTTGCTGTTATTTTTAATTTTTATTTTGGTTTTGAAACAAGAATTTATCAAAATATCCCTCTGGAACCATAAATATCCAACCAAGAGTACATGACATTTACTGTTTTTTCTCAACAGTAAAACCCCTATTTGTGGGGCAAAGTTATTGAGATAGCCTTTGGTAAAGAGAGGCTATATATTTATGTGCCTAAACTCAGGGGTAAAGGCCCCCCACACACACACGCATACAAACACTAAGTAAACTTGTAGAACAGGAGATATTTCATATTCAATCTAAACAGAAGGCATATGATGAGCTGTATGAGAGTAAGGAAACTAAGGAGGGAGAAAAGGATGCGTATTGACTGGCGAGACAGAGGGATGGAGCCGGGAAGGATGTGCAGCAGGATCGGGTGATTAAAGACATGGATGGAAATGTACTAATAAGTAAGGAGAGCTGATGAATGAAGATGGAAGGAGTACTTTGAGGAGCTGATGAATGAAGAAAATGAGAGGGAGAGAAGGGTGGAGGAGGTGGAAATTGTGGAAGAGGAACTTGGAAAGATTAGTAAAGATGAAGTGTGAAAAGCTTTGAAGAGGATGAAGAATGGAAAGGCAGTTAGTCCTGATGACATATCGGTAGAGGTATGGGAGTGTCTGGGAGAAAGGGCAGTGGAGTTTTTGACGAAAAATGTTCAACATGATCCTGGACAGTAAGAAGATGCCTGAGGAATGGAGGAAAAGTATACTGGTACACATCTTTAAGAACAAGGGATGTGCAGAGCTGTAGCAACTACAGAGGAATAAAGCTGATGAGCCACCCAATGAAGATTTGGGAAAGAGCAGTGGAAGCGATGCTAAGAGAAGAAATGATTTGTGAGCAGCAGTATGGTTTCATGCCAAGAAAGAAAACTACAGATGACATGTTTACTTTGAGAATGCTGACGGAGAAGTATAAAGGAGGTCAGAAAGAGTTGCATTGTGTCTTGCATAGTGGATCTACAGAAAGCCTATGACAGGGTGCCGAGGGAAGAACTGTGGTTCTTAATGAGGGACTGTAGAGTGCAAGAGAAGTATGTTAGACTGGTGCAGGATGTGTATGAGAACAGTATGACTGTGGTGAGGTGCAGGAGTGACGTATGAAGGGTGGGACTGCATCAAGGATCGGCCCTCAGGGTCTTCTTGTTTGCTGTGGTGATGGACAGAACGACAGTTGAGGTCAGGCAGGAAACTTCATGGATGATGATGTTTGCAGATGACATTGTGATCTGTAGTGAGAGCAGGGAGCAGGTGAAAGAAAACCTGAGGAGGTTGAGGTGTGTGCTGGAAAGAAAGGAAGTAAGTAAATCAGAATACATGTGTGTGAAAGGGAGGCATGTCGAACAGGAGGTTACAGGGAGTAGAGGTGGAAAGGATATATTAGCTTAAGTACTTGGGGTCAGCTGTTCAGAGAAACAGGGGGTGTGTTAAAGAGATGAAGAAGTGAGTGCAGGCAGGGTGGAGTGGGTGGAGAAAAGTGTCAGGAGTGATCTGTGATAAAAGAGTAGCAGCAAAAGGAAAAGGAAAAGTAGTGATGAGGGTGGACAGGATTAGGAATGAGTTAATCAGAGGGGCAGCAAAGGTTGGTCATTTTGGAGGCAAAGTTAGAGACGGCTGATTGAAATGGTTTGGACATGTTCAGAGGAGGAACAGTGTATATATTGGTAGAATGATGCTCAAGATGGAACTACCAGGCAGTAGACAAAGAGGAAGACCAAAGACGAGATTTATTATGATGATGTGGTGTGAGAGAAGAAGATGCAGAGGACAGAGAGATAGAGAAGGATGATTGCTGTGGCGATTCCTCGAAAAAACTAGGAAGGAAGACCTAAGATATAGGAAGAAATAGGGAGAAGATGAGATATTTCAATTTTTTTTAATGTTTAATTGAGTAAGAACAAAATCTTCTTCTTAACTGTGTCTAATCGGCAGGGCCGCTTGGCAAAGGATTATGTCACATATTAAAATACGATGACATCTGCATCGTTGTCTTCATGTTGACACCCATTCTTGATCAAATCTTATCCAACCACACACACACAGTCCTGGCAAGATAATTTAATACTTGAGAACTTTTCTTGACTAAACTTGCTTATTTTGTCATGAATATATAATATCAGAGAGAAATGCTTAAGCTTTGACCATAGTTGTGACTGCAGTTGGACAGCTAACGAGGCATGAATGGCTGCTGTGTGCATTTGCATGCAACTCATATTTTCAGGAAATTCAGGTGTTATTTACATGTCAAAATAGCAATATCTCTGCTTTCAACTGTATGAACCATTAAGAGGTTCTAAGTGAGACCTAAATGTCTCTCTGAGAATCCTCTCCATGTCCCTGGGGGGCAGGAGCATCAGTCAGGACAACCTGCCTCTTCCAATATGTCTCTATTTAAAGAACATCGCTCAGTTCAACCTAGTTGAGCTCTGACAGCGTGACTTCCTCAGGACATACACTCCTACGCACACACACAGGCCAACCACACACATCACATCACCAAACACTGACTAAAAATGTACAGAGACAAAAAAAAACGCTGAGAAAAACCTGTTCACACGATACAAACGTATGTTTACACTGTGTGTGTTAAAACATCTTAACCTTTTGCATTTAAGATGTTATTCAAGCATATAAATCCATGTGTAACTTTACACTGTAACATTATCCACCCAAAGGAACAGCTAATTAGTCTTTTTCCTCAAAGCCTTTTGTCCTATTAAACCAAAATAAATAATAATAATTTTAAAAAATGCATAAATTACAGAACCGAATATATTTACGACTTTTAAAAGGAACAATGCAGGACCACAAATAATCTCACCCAGAGTGAGACTGTTTCCAATGTGCAAAGTATATTTTATATACTTATAATCCTTATAGTTTTATAAGGATTTTTTTCTCAAGAGGATTAAATCGGACTACTGTTAGCCCCCAAAAATGATCAAAGAATTAATAAAAACAAATGGTGCATGGCAGTGGTTTAGGGACCTTTACTACATTCACTTTTTATGTTGCAAAATGTAACTTACAGAAAATAATACTGAACAATTAACGGAAGGTTAGGAGGTCTGAAGAGGAACACCCCTCCACTAAGAACAACAGTTCAGAAGAATCTGAATAAATGATTGACACAAATTATTCTGTGTGTTATAATTGTTTTCCAATTTTTCTTGTTCGATATCTTGCAACCTCTAAGATTTACATAACCACTCCATCTTGGGTCCTGACTCGACAAAGTCAGCATAAATCAAAATAAATAATAGCTTTGGTTTTTCTACCATTCCAGTGACAAAGGTTAGGAACAGTTTGACCAGGTAAATCCAGTAAAATGCTGAGTTCCTTGATTGAGCTCAGCAGCTAAAATCATGAACATACTGAACAGCCACCTGACGCAGCAACAGGAGCTGCCAACAAGTGGCACTATTGTCAAGCTGTATGCATTTCAGCGTACTCTCACAAATGAGAGTGTGAACTTTTTGAGGTAACTACTGTGCAAAGAAGAGTCTTAAGGGAGGGCAGACACGCATGACAGCTCTCCTCTTCAAGCTCAAGTTATGATCCTCCATAATCTAAAGACTTGGATTCATTCTTCCTCTGTTACGATTTTATCTGAGTAATAGCTTAAGTGCACAGTGCTGCTATTGTTCGCTGCAGATAAAAGCAGACTCTAAACTTCCTGGTTCTGCTCTGGAGACTGTGGGGGTGCGACACATTAAGGAGAATGATGGAACCAATGTCAGCTTTTTTTAATCTGTTTTGGGTTTAAAAACACCACTGTGGCTTTGTAGCGCAAACGGAAAATTTGTGTGACGTTAACAATCTTTCAATCCCGGTCAATGTGAACAGTGGGAGTTGATCACTAAATACACACAAGGCTGCTGTGTTGACACACATCAGAGGGTATCATCCCTATAATCAATTAGAAAACAACAGAATCGACTTAGAAGCTGAGAATAGCTTATTGACGAAGGCTGGTGTGCAGTCGCAGCATGAACAGCACAAAGCCCTACAGGCCAGAGGAGGATAAGAACACCTGTGTACATTATCTCTGCATCGCATGCCACAACTTTGGACAGTTCAGGGATTTTAATGCCCTGAGCTGATGAAAGCCCTTAATTTCTGGAGAATGGCGAAATGCTGGTACATGATGCATACACAATGCAGCACCAGGTCAAACACACTTGGAGGGTATAAAATATAAATATTCTCGTGCACACAAAGATGATAAAGGCACATAATATGTATGTCACATTGTACGAGTGACGAAAGCAGACAGTTTGTCATAAAACTGTGAATAGACGTAATTAACAGGACAATACTCGAGACTTGATAAATAAATAAGGGTGTTTTATGTAGTGAATTGTATTCCTGAGGTGAGGATTTGGATAGGTCCTTGAAGTAGTAGTACCTCTGAATAAGAATCAACATTATACAAATTCCCCTCCTGGAACTGCCACCTTACCGTGGTGGAGGGGTTTGGGTGCCCTAATGATCCTAGGAGCTATGTTGTCGGGGGCTGTTTGCCCCTGGTAGGGTCACCCAAGGCAAATTGGTCTTAGGTGAGGGGCCAGACAAAGTGCGGTTCGAAGACTTCTATAATGGTGAATAATAACAAGGACTTGTGTACCCTGCCCGGAGGGATACCGGGACCCAGCCCTGGAGCCAGGCCTGGGGAAGGGGTCCGTAGGCGAGCGCCTGGTGGCCGGGCCTTTTTCCATGGGGTCCGGTCGGGCTCAGCCCGAAAAGGAAACATGGGTCCGTCCTCATGTGGGCCCACCACCCACAGGAGGAACCATAGAGGTCCGGTGCTATGTGGATCGGGTGGCAGTCAAAGGCAGGGGCCTTGGCGGTCCGATCCCCGGTTGCTGAAGCTGGCTATCGGAACATGGAATGTTACCTCTCTGATGGGGAAGGAACCTGAGCTTGGGCGTGAGGTTGAGAGATACCGGCTAGATATAGTCGGCCTAACCTCAACGCACAGTTCGGGTTCTGGAACCAGTCTTCTTGAGAGGGGTTGGACTTTGTTCTATGCTGGAGTTGTCCCAGGTGAGAGGCGGAGAGCAGGCGGGGGCTTATTAATAGCTCCCCGGCTCTCAGCCAATGTGTTGGAGTTTACCCCCGTGGACGAAAGGGTTGCTTCCCTGCGCCTTCAGGTTGGGGAACGGGACCTGACTGTGGTTTGTGCCTATGCGCCAAATAGCAGTTCAGAGTACCCACCCTTTTTGGAGTCCTTGGAAAAGGTACTGGAGAGTGCCCCTACTGGGGACTCCATCGTCCTACTGGGAGACTTCAACGCTCATGTGGGCAATGACAGCGAGACCTGGAGGGGTGTGATTGGGAGGAACGGACTGCCCGATCTGAACCCGAGTGGTGTTCAGTTATTGGATTTCTGTGCTAGTCACAGTTTGTCCATAACTAACACCATGTTCAGCCATAAGAGTGTCCATAAGTGCACTTGGCACCAGGACACCCTAGGTCGACAGTCAATGATTGACTTTGTAGTCGTATCATCTGATCTGCGACCGTATGTGCTGGACACTCGGGTAAAGAGAGGAGCAGAGCTGTCAACTGATCACCACCTGGTGGTGAGTTGGATCAGGTGGCGGGGGAAGAAGCCGGACAGACCAGGTAGGCCCAAGCGGAGGCCCTGGAACAAGACTTCCAGTCGGCGCCGAAGAAATTCTGGCAAACTGTTCGGCGACTCAGGAGGGGAAAGCGGAACCCCGTCCACACGGTCTTCGGTGTGGGAGGGGAGTTGCTGACCTCAACTGAGTCTATAGTTCGGCGGGGGGAGGGATACTTCGAAGATCTCCTCAATCCCACCAACACGCATTCTGAAGAAGAGGCAGAGCCGGAGGACTTTGGGCTGGGCTCTCCCATCACTGGGGTCGAGGTCGCCGGGGCTGTCAAACAACTCCGCAGCGGCAGCGCCCCGGGGGTTGATGAGATCCGTCCCGAGCTCCTGAAGGCTCTGGATGTTGTAGGGCTGTCATGGTTGACACGCCTCTGCAACATTGCGTGGACATCGGGGACTGTGCCTTTGGAGTGGCAGACAGGTGTGGTTGTCCCCCTTTTCAAGAAGGGGGACCAGAGGGTGTGTTCCAACTACCGGGGGATCACACTCCTCAGCCTCCCTGGGAAGGTCTACTCCAGGGTGCTGGAGAGGAGAGTGCGGCTGCTAGTTGAACCTCGGATTCAAGAGGAGCAATGTGGTTTTCGTCCTGGCCGTGGAACACTGGACCAGCTCTATACCCTCGCGAGGGTACTGGAGGGGGCATGGGAGTTTGCCCAACCAGTCCACATGTGTTTTGTGGATCTGGAGAAGGCTTATGACCGTGTCCCCCAAGGTATCCTGTGGGGGGTGCTCCGGGAGTATGGGGTAGATGGCCTTTTGTTACGGGCTGTTCAATCTCTGTATTGTCGGAGTCAGAGCTTGGTTCGCATTGCCGGCAGTAAGTCAGACCCGTTCCCAGTCAGGGTTGGTCTCCGCCAAGGCTGTCCTTTGTCACCGGTTCTGTTCATAATTTTTATGGACAGAATTTCTAGGCGCAGCCAAGCGGCGGAGGGAGTCGGGTTCGGTGGCCTCCGGATTCCGTCTCTGCTATTTGCAGATGACGTGGTCCTGTTGGCCTCATCGAACAGTGACCTCCAGCTCTCACTGGGACGGTTTGCAGCTGAGTGTCAAGCGGCGGGGATGAGAATCAGCACCTCTAAATCTGAGGCCATGGTTCTTAGCCGGAAAAGGGTGGATTGCCCACTCTGGGTTGGGGGAGAGTCGCTTCCCCAAGTGGAGGAGTTCAAGTATCTCGGGGTCTTGTTCACGAGTGAGGGGAAAATGGAGCGGGAGATTGACAGACGGATTGGAGCAGCGTCGGCAGTGATGCGGACGCTGAAGTGGTCCGTTGTGGTGAAGAGAGAGCTGAGCCAGAAGGCAAAGCTTTTAATTTACAGGTCAATCTACGTCCCAACTCTCACCTATGGTCATGAGCTCTGGGTAGTGACCGAAAGAATGAGATCGCGAATACAAGCGGCCGAAATGAGCTTCCTTCGCAGGGTGGCTGGGCTCAGCCTTAGAGATCCGGGAGGAGCTCAGAGTAGAGCCGCTGCTCCTCCACGTTGAGAGGAGCCAGTTGAGGTGGTTCGGGCATCTGGTCAGGATGCCTCCTGGACGTCTCCCTGGGGAGGTGCTTCGGGCATGCCCATCCGGGAGGAGACCCCAGGGCAGACCAAGGACATGCTGGAGAGATTACATCTCTCGGCTGGCTTGGGAACGTCTTGGTGTCCCCCCGGAGGAGTTGGTGGAAGTGGCTAGGGAGAGGAGCTTCTGGATGTCCCTGCTCAGGCTGTTACCCCCGCGACCCGGACCCGGATAAGCGGCAGAAAACGAAACGAAACGAAACGATTATACAAATTGCTAATTCATATTTGTAGCGTTGGCCCCACATAGAAGCTAGCTTAAAAAGCTGCCAAATTTATACATAGCTGTGAATGTCAACATGGCCAGTACTGTATTGCTTTTTTTTCTTTTTTTTTAACCTCTTTAATTACTTATCTGTGAAGTATACTATGCAAAAAAAGAGAGCCATGTAATACAAAATGAAATCATACTTACAACAAACTTTAAGCACTGTTTTGTGGACAGGCTTAACATACACTGCGTCAACAGTGAGGTTGACGCAAGTTATAAAGATGATTTAAGATTTAGATTTAGATACAAATTTTGTAGTTAAGTGGGTAATTATGCACAAAATATTTCAGTTTACCTACTAAATTTCAAGAATCCCAGTGAGTGATTTAAGAAGATGTGACACAGACAGGCCACACCATGTTCAAGGTAATAAATTCACAAACAGCTACATCGTTTTATAACTTACTATTCAGGTTTGTTTCAAATCGGTTTCTCTTGGCCTGTTGAAAATATTCCATTGTCTAAGCATTGGAAACTTTGTTCATAACCTGTTTTATCATTTGACTGTGAGGGTTGTCTGAGTCTGGTTTTCACAGCAGACAAGTGACCGCCAAGGAGTGGGAAAATGCACAGAAGTACAGTACAGTGTGTATTTTACATGTAAACTCATATTCCAGATTAGTTTAAAAGCCCAAACAGAAATAAGAAATTAAAGAGTTAAACATATTTAGATGCTTAAATGGTCAGAAAACAATGACTTGTCTAAAGAAGTCCATGACTTTATGAAACAAAACTTGATAGAATGGACTTGCATTTACAGTATATAGCACCTTTCAAATCTATTTGACTTCTCAAAGTAATTTACAACATCACATTCACCCACATTCTCACATACCTTTATACATGGGTGGGAAAGTATGGGAAAAATAATCTAAATCCGGATTTACAAAGCCATTCACACATATTCACACACTGATGGCATTTACTATTTTGCCCAAGGATACTTCAACCCACTGACTGCAGGGGTCAGGACCAGGAGTACCCACTGAGCCATGACCTAAAAACCACTGCAAAATTCTGCAGACCACCTACTACGAGATTAAATCCCACAACATATATGAAAAACCCATATTCAGGACAGGGAGCTGGAAAAAAACACTCACCACAGATGCAAACTAGCCGCTGCTGCTGATATGAGTGCTTTACCTATTCAGCACTTCTGCACATGTCTCACTTCTGTTCTGACTAAATGTTTTGCCACATGTAAAAACCAGACGGTGTTAAATCACATCTTCAACTGGAATGATTTCAACAGGAATACAAAAAATGTGTGCAATTATCTGCAGCTAATGAAACTGACCTGTGACAATACAACTGATTGAGAGGAAGAAAGAAACTATGAGGTCAATAGACTCTTGTCTTAAGTGTTGTAAGCTGTAATAAATCATAATTACCTCTGCTTTCTTATTGACATCTGGGTTTACACACATAAACACACACACATAGATATACATACTGGTAGCTGCTTGCTGCGATTGGCTCCTGGCACAATTTACGTTCCACTCAATTAGATATGTAAATTGCTCAAATTCTTGTTTCCACTGGAGGAGAAGGCCATGTGACGGCAGCTCACTGAGCTGAGGTCTGTTGGGAATTAAGACCCCAGAGAGCAGAGTGGCATGAGAGCTTGGAGGACAAGAGTAGGCAGCACAAACTTGTTTAAATATCCTTTCATCTTTGATCAGATAATCCCTGATTCAAGTCACAATGTCCTGCTTTGAGTCCCGTGCACCCAGTTACTGAACAATCAATGCGTTGTTTTAATCAGACAAACAGATTGATGTTGGATCTTTTTGTCATTTTTTTTGCCGTAGATAGTGAGGTCTCCGACAAAGGCTCTTTTCATATCAAAATGTAATTTATTAGTTCATAAAATTGTTGTTTTATTCATTAAACAGTGTGTAAACAGTTCTGTCTTGTTTGTCCCTCCATGCTACAGCGGTTTAGGAAAGGGTCGCCATACACTGGAATGAGTGAAGGGGCTGGGGACCCCCCTGAAAACACCTTCTTTGAATTCTACTTCACCATCTACCGGCCCTGAAACAAGATATGTGACCTTGCACTTAGAGTGTTTAGTCAAGAATTATCCTCTGGTAAAACTGGCAAATGATTGAGTAATGGAATATTGCATTAGTAAAGAAAGGGCATATGATGAAATTTTGCATCAGATTTTATTTGCGCAAATTTCTATGGTAAAAAAAAAATCAATTTATTTACACAATTGTCTTTTTTTTTTTCAAAATCCTCATTTAAAACAGAGGTTAGAATCAACAAAATGTCACTGGATTAAGTTAAGCTCTGAAACAAGTTCTTTGACAGACGTCATCTCCATTCCTTGTTGTAGTTTTTTCCCCCCACTTGTTACATAAAATAAAGATTTTAAAACAAAAGAGATGTCTGAAGAACCTGTGCAGAGCTTGTGCACCATCACCTCGCACTCACACCTCTCTGAAGACAAGGCGAGAAATGATCCATGTTTGGTTTCAGTGGAGAATGAGGTGAGCAGACATGGGCGACATGTTGTCTTGCACGGTGGGATACAGCAAGATGAGAGATCTGAGAGGGTTTTTGCCCCACCTTGCCGACAGCTCAAGTGCATTAGCTGGAGGCTTCCTCGTGCATTATACATATTAGCTTCCACCAGGCTGCTGCGCTTGTAGTACAGTCGAGGTGACTAGCAAAAGTACTTGGCTCTGACGTCTTGGATCAGGTTCAAGGGAAAGTGCTGATACATACACAACGTGTAAAGTGAGGTGGGGGGGTTAACTTTTACACAAGACCCCAAGTCAAAAGTCTGTCTAAACTGTTGCCACACTGCTACACTGATGTAAGCCAAGGGAAGTCAATTTTATAGTGCCAAATCACAACAAAAGTTACTTCATGTCACTTAACATGTAGAGCAGGTCTAGACTCTTTAAAATCAATTAATTTAATTTCTAATTATAAGAGACCCAACATTTCAACCACAAGTAAGCACATTGCGACAGTGCAACCGTGGCAAAGAAAATTCCTTTTAAGAACGGAGAAAGAAACCTCTGAACAGATCCCAGATCCAGATGGCCAGTCATTTGCCTTTACCGGTTTGATAGAGAGAGAGGAGAGCGTAAAACAACGTCAGTCCTGTTTCAGGTTTTTTTAGAACTATTATAGGTAATGTGATAGGTAATGTTTTTGGTTTGGTTTGTTTGTTTTTTTGGGAGTAGCCTACCATCCACAATTTTGGATGATTCATTCTGATTTCTTCTACTCAATTTCAACTGAGGTATTTTTTTTAATATACTATTGCACAGTGATCCTCACTATTTTTTTCACAGGAGCCACACTGGCAGAGCAAAGTCAGGGGGTGAGCCACATTTACGATGATATACCAAGTCACCCACACAGATGAGCATTTCTACATATAAACTGGTCATCCCACAAACAAAGAAACAACACATTTTCAGTTAAGACCATATTTACCTTAATACTGGGATAAGCGGAAGCTGAATCTGGATTCAAACTGACCCTTCAGCTCCTCCAAAACTTGAACAAATCCTCTGTAGCTGAAGTGCTGCTGCAGAGACGGGTCACTTGTGGTTGTTGCTCTGAGTTTTGGGAAGTGGATGAGTTCTCTATCAGGTATCCACAGAGCAGTTATTTTGTTTTGGAATGCTCTGATTATCTTCAGCACGTCACTCGGAAGCTTGTCTCTCCCTTGGAGCTGCAAGTTGAGAGCGTTCAGGTGACAGGTAATGTCAGTAAGGAGGGCCAGCTGTATGATTCAGTGTGGATCTTTCAACTCTGGCTGGTGTTTCCCCTTGCTGTCCAAGAAAGTGCAAACTTTCAGGAAGGAGGCTCAGAAACCGCTTCAGAACCTTTCCACGGGACAACCATCTTACTTCACTGTGTATCACTAAGTCACTGTACTCTGTGTCATAATCTTCAATTAACTGTCTGAACTGTCTGTGCTTTAGTGCTCTTGAAACAATATAATTTACGACATGCACAACCCTTTGCATCACATTTTTGACTTCATTGTTTCTGAGCTTTGATACAAGTGGCTCCTGATGGATGATGGATGGATTTTGTTCATGAGGCCAACAGGACCCTTCTCTTTGACTCTCATGCTCGGGGCACCATCAGTACACACACTTGCAAGTTTGGACCAGCTGAGCTCTTTTTCCTCAAAACATACCAAAAGTGCATTCAGAATATCCACACTTCTTGTTTGGCCATGGTAGTAAGGACAACATTTCCTCTCGAAAAGAGTTTTCTTTTGGGAATCTCACCCAAACACAGAGCTGAACAACATCGGTGACATCTGTGCTTTCGTCCACTGCGATGCTGAAACATGGCGCCGTGCGCAGATCAGCCAACAACTGGTCACGTATGTCCTTTCCAATGTCCTCCATCTGCCTCGTTATTGTTGAATCAGACAACTGTAATCCTTTTATTTGTTTAAGAATCGTGTCCTTGTTGTCAAAGTCTATGAACAATATTTCTGCTGAAGCCAAAAAGCAGTCTTTTACTATTTCTGAGTCTGAGAATGTTTTTTTTTTTGCCTGCGCCAAAATCCACGCTATCTCAAAAGATGCCTCTGTTAAACGCTCTGCAGTAGAAGTTGTCCTGTGAATAAGATTTTGCTGCTCACAAAGTGAAGCAGTGTGCTGTTTTTCTCTTTCTGAGTTCGATGCCAGGCGGATAACTTTCACTGAATTTTAGATGCGCCGTTTTGAAATGGCGCTCCAAGTTGCTTCGTTTGAAACAGGCGCGGGTTTGTTTGCATATTAAGCACAGAGGGGTCATGCCATGAAGAACAAATAAGAATTCGTCTGTCCATTTCTCTTGAAATTTCCTGTGCTCATCTTATATGCCTCGTACCTTTCGTTTTTTATTCTGAACACCTGCAGTTTTCCTGCTCGTCCCCTCTCCGGCATCTTCATGTTGATTTTCGTTTGCTGCTTCCTCAGACTCTTTATCTTCACTATTCGTTACGTCTGGTTTTTGTCTTTTTTTTTTTTATTACAAAATCGATCCATTTTGTGCCCTGTGCATGTCACGCTGGCCAACTGAGCTATCATGACCTGCAAGCGGGCACTGCGGTCAAGTGAGCCACAATACTGTAAGCCTGCTGCATTGCCAGGTTTGACAGTTACCCCCTTTTGGAAACAACATTAATTGAGGTGAAAGGAGAAATACAATGCATATGTTTGCGCGTTTGTAGTGTAGTGTTCATTTATGTAGCACATTTTTAAAAATGTATTGGCTGTGTTATATTGTTATAAGCTACCATGCGAGCCACCAAATAAAGCTTGACGAGCCGCACAATGAGTAACCGTGCTATAGCAGTTTCATTGTTTTTCCCGAGTGCTTCTATCACCACTGGTACCACTGATGCCTTTACTCCCCACATCCTTTCCAGCTCCACTTTCAGCCCTTGGTATTTCTCAAGCTTCTCGTGTTCCTTTTCCTGATGTTGCTATCACTTGGGATTGTGACATCTACCACTACCGCCTTCTTATCCCACTTGTCGACCACCACGATGTCCGGTTGGTTAGTCACCACCATCTTATCAGTCTGGATCTGGAAGTCCCACAGGATCTTAGCTCGGTCGTTCTCAATCGCCTTAAGAGGTGTTGCCCGCTTTGATCCTGGAACCTCCAGCCCATACTCAGCACAGATGTTTCTGTATACTATGCCGGCCACTTGGTTGTGTCGGTCCAAGTATGCCTTACCTGCCTGCATCTTGCACCCTGCTGTTATGTGCTGCACTGTCTCAGGGGAATCTTCTCACAGTCTGCACCTTGGGTCCTGTCTGGTGTGTTAGACCCCGGCCTCTATCGATCTTGTGTTCAAGGCCTGTTCTTGTGCTGGCATGATCAGTGCTTCTATGCCGTTCTTGAGACCAGCCTTCTCCAGCCACTGGTATGTTTTCTCGATATCAGCCACTTCCTCTACCTGTCGGTGGTACATCCCGTGCAGGGGCTTGTCCTTTTATGATGGTCTCTCTTCTTCTTCCTTCTCCTCACTGAGTTTCTGCTGCCTGAGGCATTCACTTAGCAGGTCATCATTGGGGCCATCTTCCTGATGTATTCCTGGTGTAATTTGTTTTTGTTGAATACACTAATGCCTGAACTTCTTGTGCAACAAATCAGCTCCATCACATTCAAGCCCTGACACAGGTTTCTGTGACGTGTTTTATTGGGGTTTTTTTGATCCAAATAAACATATTTAGTCAGGTAAACTTATTTGAAGAGGGGGAGGGAGTAGACAGAAACAGAGAGTGTGTAGCAGTGCTGAGACGGATAGCAAGAATAGATAGAAAAAGGTGTGTGTGTTTGTGTGTGTGTGTGCTGCACATCACTGTCTGTCCCAGATTCAGCTAGATTATCTGCTCCCTCCATCTGAGGCCTCCAAACTTTCACAGATTGTGACTGACAAGGAATTGGATACGCTCTGTGTGACTTTTCCCTTCATCCACTGCTCACCAGCGGCGTCTCCAGCCAACCGCCAAGTACATTTAAAATGCATTTTTTAAAAAAATCTACCTCAAAATCGGATGCAAATTATTTGATTTCGGGATAAATAAGCCAAACACATGTTTCATTCGACAAATACGTTTTGTGTGTTGCCCCATAAAGACAATGAAGGCAAACACAGATTTTTTTGTGTTCTAGCCACAAATATAATTGTCCCAGCCATAGAACTTGCAGATGCTGCACTCTGCTTTGGGGTTTCACCCAAAAGTCTGTCTAGAAAACAAATGAATTTTAAATGAATGTATAATTGAGTGTAAAAGTTCAATGTTGATGTAGGAAACAGTGGGTTCAACTGATTTGTCCGTCTGTAAGGGTTTTAACTGCCTGCTACAAGCTCCAGAGGCTTAAGACAAGCAAAATTAATAATAATTTATCTTCATCATCATTATTAGTTACACTATCTTCATAATTTGTCAAAGTGACAGCTTTACAGTCATTTTGACTGTCAGTTACAGAGATCGCAGTGCTACGTATTACAGCATGACTGATCTGTATAACTTTAGTACATTATGTTGAATTTATTGACAATAAGTAATGTGTTGTAAATGTTGTAAAGGCTAAGACAATAGCACAAAATATATCCAATACATACATATATATAAATATCTACCACAATATCCAACAAATTACTTTTCTAGTGCAACCTGAAAAACAAGAGGCTTTCACGTTTTGATCACACAAATCACTTCCTCCTTCATTCAGTCATTGTTGATCTGTTTCTCTGCATCTGTAAGTTTTTTTCTGTAAGCTTGATCTTCTGTTTGCCTAAATTGGCTCCTGTCTGTCTATATCGCTATCCCTCTCACTGACAGATCTCTGCATGTTTATTGTTACTCTGATGTTTCTTCCTGGCCCATGCGAGTTGCTTTCTCTCTGTATCCCTGTCTGGCTTTGGGTGATAGGCAGCTAGTCTGTGCTCTCCATTAGAGGACAGAGACAATGATCAAACCTCGGGGAAAGCTCCTTCTCCTTTCTTAATGACAGTGGTCTGTCAAATGAAGAAAAGGAGAGGAGAATGAGAGGAAGAGATGAAACTCTACGGAATTATTCTAGACTTAATTACAGAAATTACAGAAAGAAAAGAACCTTCTAGCCAGAAGCTCTATGTTTGTGTCTGTGTGTGGTGTGTGTAGCCTTGCTATAGATGATCACACCTGGAAGGCTTTCCTGTCATGGCTGCCAGTCAATTGTTAACAACCTCCTCCACACATATACACACATGCACACACACACACACGCACACACACACCACTGTCATACTCTCCCTGCCTGCAGAAGCATTAATCTTAGTAAAAACTCTGTTCTGACAAGGACAGCCAATATTACAGTGTTAGAGAAATAAACTGTAAATGTAAAACTGTAAATATGACTTGAATTTGGGATTTTTCAAAAAGATTTTTCAAAATAAAAAAATCTGACTGTAAATTTGTCGTATGTCTGCTCTACGATTTCATTCAAATTTAACTAAAGGGTGAATTCACATTAAAATCAAAAATGTATGTTGTTTTCCTCTGACCTGTCATGCTATATATCCATCTAGATTGACTTAGCCTATATACCATCTTTCCATAGAGAGCTCCTGGAGCTGCTATGTTTTCTGTGTCATTTTAATAATTTGAGTTGAGCTTGAAGTATCAACTTTTCTCTTGTTTAGCTACAGTTATTAACAATGAGATAAAAACAAAATAATGTGACCCTGTGTTAATTTGCATCTTAACTAAGTTTTCATGCATTAGTTTATTATATATAATGTGCTGTCTAAACCAAAAATATAAATTCTCAAAACAGTATTTTTTCAACACTTCTTTTTCAACCACACCTGGCTTGCCTGAGTTGATATTCAAAATATATTCAACAGGTGTAGCTGAGGACGCAAGTATTTTTCAGACGCCTGCCAGTTCTTCACAAGGGCTCCAGGACTTAAAACCAGACAGGAACTGTTCCAATACTATTTGGGAATGAGAGGCAGTGATGTTAAAAAGTCTCAAGGAACATCTAAAGGATGCACACTCTGATGCTTTGGCGTATGTTCTCTAGCATGTTTCACTATAGGGCAAATGGGGACTAAAATCTCACCAGCGTGTCCTTGGTCTATCTCAGGAGCTCTTTCCTGCCCAAACAGTTGAGTAACACTAAAAAAAAGACCTTTGATACTCATTTTAGGGAAAAAAAAAAAGTCTAACAGTGTTAGAAAATTAAAACACACTTAGGTTGCAACTGGGGTTGCAATTCACACTTAATTTATATGTGCGTTTGTGATTTCAAGTCATATCTGAAAAAAAAGAAAAAGGGAGAAGTGTGACATTTAAAACGGCAATGAACAGGCTGTAGACAATACTCTTCATGGATGTTTGCAGCCTACACTGGCCAAGCTTGTACTTGTACTCTTTTAGTTTCATGTAGTTTCATTGCTTCTATACATCACTGATGAGCTCAAACCAAACATCTAAGGGAAAATTTGTTGTTGTTTTGTCTTAATAACCTTTGAAATTAAGCTGATTGACTTTGAAAGGAAAACATTCACTTTTGTTCTTGCCCATTTCTTTAAATTTAAAGCACTATATACTGTTAATGTACATTTCTTACCCATTCATTATTACAGCTGTATGACTAGATTTGCATGTTTGCATCAGTTTTGCTCCAAGTGTATAACAGAGACAGATACATGTCACATTTACAGATGATTAATAAATCAATCCACAATCAAATTTTCACCACTTGCACATTGTCTCACTGGGCTTTCGCAGACTGTACAGATATCACACCCTCTGTCCTAAAACCCTTGAACCGCATGAAGAAAAACTTAAAAACCCTAAACAGGGAAAATAAGAAACCTCAGGAAGAACCACAGAGGAGGGATCCTTCTTCCTAGGACAGACAGACAATGGGTTGATACTTGAGCTGTTTCAAATATCTGTAGACAACTGCAACACCCTGACCCAGTTCCCTGCCTATCATTGGGTCTATCACACATAGTAAATCCATAAACAGACAACAAGGTTCACTCCCAGTTGTTTCAGCATAAATTCTGTAAGGTAACCTTGCTATACCAGTTAAAACTACTTAGTGATATTAGCTCATTCCCACCCATTTAATAAAAAAAAAAAACAAAAAAAAAACTGAGAACAACTCCACAAATTATAAGCAAAAGAAAAAAGAGCAAAAAGAAATAATTATGTTGGTTTCCATTACTGCAATCATTCTGTGAAAAATATGTGAAAGAAGATACAATAGTCTTATAAAGTGTTTTAGTCTTTATGATGCTACATCTGATAACCAGATGAAATGATTCATTTATAATTTACTATCCTAATTAGTTTATAAGGGACACGGCCTGTTTACACTGTTTACTTGTGGATAGACTTAGAATAACATTACAGGAGAAAAACAGAGAAGAAATGAAAAAACACAACAGTGTACTGTATATGTTGAAACCTTCATGTGGTTGCATGTTGCGTTGTGTGCCTGTGTGGTAGAATTGAGAGAGTGGCAAAACGGAGTGACAATTCAAGCCTAGTCACTGGCAAATGCAATGCTAATTCAGAGATTAGGCTCTGTTGACACCTGGTATTATTTTTTGTCTTTTTGTCATTGGTGATCTAATTCGATTGAAGATGTGTTTGAGATCCCATCGACAAGACCACATTCAGAGGTGGTCTAAGCCATATACTTTCAGCGGTCTGACAGTGAATATGGAATGAGCAGTCTGCCTATTTGACTGATATCCTCTGAATGAGCAAGAAAAAAACGTAAAAACAATAGTTCGCGTTAATGCAAAATTACATGTTGGGCACTCTTGCCAGCAAAGGTTAGAAGTAGATGAGAGTGAACATGAACTGTCTATTTCCGCTGAGCTGCAATGTCACCAGACTCATTAGAGTGTCATGAAACATTAACAACAAATCATCCATGCTTCCTTTTCGGCATTAAGTGTGAGACATTAATTGGTTTCTTATTTTGTATAAAGTGTCAGTTTGTGCTTGCATCACTGTCCCAGCCACTCTGCAACTTTTAGCAGCTGTTTGACCTCATTGTTTTAGCTATTTTAACTATTCACACTCAATTTAAAGTAAGAAATAAAAATATATTAATGGGAAACATGTCAAACCTTACAAATACGTAAATAACTCTCTTTTGCTCCCGCTAACAGAGCCGAAACCTTCTTTAAAAAGTTCTTATGTGAGTTTGTGAAACAGTGTCTAATGAATTCTTTGTTATTTGGGCCTTCCTATAAATTTGGCAAATCTTATGACATTTAGCTATTTCAGTCTTAGTGTACAAAAAAACAAGTCAAGTCAATGTTGGTTTGTAGTTGTGATGTACACAGAGACAAAATAAAAACAAAACAAAACAAAAAAAAACAAACAAAAACAAAACTTGTGTAACTGTCCAAATACTAATGGAGCTAACTGTATGCACTCAACTCATTAAACAAACCAAAGAATGTAATAATGTGGTGAGGTAGATAAAGTAACTGTTTCTGCTGTGAAATGAAAATACTGGGCAACTCGCCGTACCTCCCAAGCCCCAGATTCAACTGTACGTCAGCTGGTTGCTAGCTTTTGTGCTTTGAGTTTATCAAAGTTATTTGTTGTAAACAGAGTTACAGGAAATGTAAAACAGGGCTGAGGGGAAAGACAGGTGGCTGTTGATTATCAGAGTCACAATAAATAACACCTATCACATTACAGTATGGGTCCATTGGTCCATTGTTTAAATCTTAATTAGTGCTTTAAACTGTAGCTTCAGGGTAAGCGAGTAATGCCAGCGAAGTAAATAAACATGGATAAGCTGCACAAAAAAGAGGAAGGAATGGAGGCACAAAGAGTGAGAAACAGCAGAGCCACATTGAGCGAAATGGAAACTTAAAGTCGATGGAGCTCTATGCTGCCCCTGACTGGCACAAATATAATCATAATACATAAAACCCTCTGCCCTTGCCAAAACCCTCTCATGCATCTCATGCTGCTCTGCCAGTCCTGCCACGTCAGCTCCACCAGGCAAAATTCAATTACCACTTATCACCAGGGACAGGGAGCATCACTCCGACTGGACACACACACTCCTGCTGCTGAACACACACACAGAAATCTATATTAATGTGACTGAGTCAGCAAATTATTTAAAATCAATTATTCTAATTTTATGTACAGGTATACAAAACAATCTTATCAGTTTTTTTTATCGCCACAGTTGTCTTCATCTAGTAAAAATGGACACATCTAGACTAAAAGCTTCAAAGTTTCCATGTACTGTAAACCTCAAAACAGGAGACAACATCTGGATAACACTGCAGGACATATAAATATATAAATCAACCCTTGGCAGTGTGAGGAGGCCCTCATCTGTAATTCATACAACCATAGCTCATTTGGAGAAAAAAGAGGTGTCTCCTCATTACTGTCTCTCAGTAACTACGTTTACATTCACAGAATACTACGATTATAAGTTTCTGTATACGGTGTTTACATGTACAACAGCTACAGGAATATACCGGTTTACTTGTTAATCAGCATCTTCAGATAACCAGCAACACACACTAGTAATGGTAACAGCATCATGATGTCAGGCGTCTTCTTTTCTGGCAACAATTCTCA
>KV751381.1:294029-327316 GCA_001698575.1 Mola mola | reverse complement strand
TTTAGCTACTCTACATTGCAGTTCCATGAAAATACTCACTCTCATTCACATGCTCTATGGCAGACGAGGACACCAGGAAACGGCAACCCAGGGCATAGATAACTGCCAGCGACTGCCTTCTTGCCTGGGTCCAAGAATGCTTGGAATACTCCAGTAAGAATATAATAGTAACCTTATTATGTTAACTTATTCTGATAAAGGTGATCAGAAACTGCCGCTTACATGGCAATGTAAACAGTAGTAAACAATATATTGCTGTGCATAATAAAAGTTGGATAGAAAAAGCGTTTTGGCTTCCGGTTAGCAAGATTGAAACTCACCTGCCCAGCACAAAACTAGACACACAGACAGGACACATGCTAGTGTTGCTCTCTGCCTGATGGATGTACAGGCTCCAAACATGTCTGCCAGACCTAGTGAGAATAGTTTAGACATATGCTTAAAGTGACAAATGGCATTTGAAAGAAATGAGAAATGCCGGTTTATTCAAACTCAAAAGTCCACATTGCCACCACTACAGTGCGGCACATTGTATAATGTGTATCAAGTGCTGTACCTAGCAACAACAAACGTTTGCCACGTACCATGTTAAAATGACCTAAAAATCTAAAAAGTTTTCTCAGAACGAATTAAGGAAAAATTAAAATGCTGACGCATGCTTTTCTTTAAACGAAAACTGCAGCATCAACTCTATGTCTGGCCGACAGGTGGAATAAAAATACAGCGCAACTATGATACTGCCTATTGAGGAGGTTGCTGCTCTGAATTGCCCATAATTGCATTGTATTTCCATTATCATTTAACATTTAAGGCTCTCTGCATCATGCATGTTGGGTAGTGGGTGATGTTGTATGCTTTTTTTAGATGGAATTGGCTGATATACAGCAACATTAAGAAGTTGTTCAGTTATTTTATCTTTTTCTCACACTGTGGTATGATGCCGCAGTATGATCTCAACTATATCTTGAGTTATTTACTTAAGACAGCTACTTAGTTTCGACAGCAATAAGATGGGATAGATATGACTATTTCTGGCCACTTCCATGTTATCTAACAAAGTTGGAAAAACACAACACACACTTAGCATCAAATTCAATGAGCCTGCTAGTTAGCAACAGGGACCTAAAATTGGCTTAAACAAAAACATGGGGGTGGATAATGATCTTAATTGCTGCAGAGTGGTTTGATATCGTCTGTGTGGGACTAAAAAACCCATTAGCTCCATCACTTCACAACAGTGTTGCAGGGCACTTACGTGATGGAGATAATTGATTTGAACAGATATGGAATATTTAATTGGCCGACTGACAGTGTTTGGGGAAATTTGACAAAAGGTGGGTTTTTTTAATAAAGACAAAAAGGGATTTCTCAGCAGTATGGAGGATGCTGTGTGATGGGAATCTATTGGTTTCTCACTGTAAGTAGTTGGCATACTAGAGTACTATCGGATTGTGAAGTGGAAGTTGGCAAATCATACATTGCTAATTTCCCTTTTCCATAGATCTGACTGATTTTTTCCATCTCCTCTAAATGTATCCCCTCATTCTTCCTCTCTTTTCTTTCCTCTGAAGCACATTAGATGAATTGTAGACTATTAATAAATAAAATATAGTTCCTCAGTCCCCAAGTTATAATCCATCGTTGCTTATTTAATTACACATATTTACTAGATTAGACTTAATTGATTAGTTATAGGGAAAATTAACTTACTTGAAAATATTGCGTTTGTCAAACTTGAGTGGATCTAAAAATAGATTCATATCTTATCTATTACTTTAAATGACACATTATGAATCATATACCTGTATCATGTTCAACTGACCTTTGTATTGACTGTGTCAATCAAGTTTCACTTGTATAGCCCAAAATCACAAATAATTTGCTTCTGATTTCCATGCATTTTCTACCGCTTATCCTGTTAGGGGTCGCAGGGGGGGCTGGAGCCTATCTCAGCATCTTCAGGCGAAGGCGGGGTACAACCTGGAAAAGTCGCCAGTTCATCGCAGGGCTGACATATAGAGACAAACAACCATCCACACTCACATTCACACCTACGGACAATTTAGAACGGCCAATTAACCTAACCCCCAGTTTGCATGTTTTTGGACTGTGGGAGGAAGCCGGAGTACCCGAAGAGAACCCACGCAGGCACAGGGAGAACATGCAAACTCCACACAGAAACATCCGGACCCAGAATCGAACCCAGGACCTTCTTGCTGTGAGTGCTAACCACTGCACCACTGTGCCGCCCTTCTGATTTGTCACCCTTAAAGGTGTCAACTGCAGACACCTTTGAAAGTAGTGGAGTCTGAACTTGGCATTAGTGGCTGCTGCTGCTCATCTCCCTAAGATGACACAGTGGTTTACTTGTACTTTTTGACTGGATAAAATTACCAACACTGCAAGAATAATATGCAAGTTGACAATTTGTTGTCTTTAACTGATATCATTATTTTATTGTTTTTCCTGAGTATGATGATGAAAGAATTATTCTATTCCAATGCTTTCTTACATTCAACTCTAACAATGAATATAAAGAAAAGAAAAGAAATCCCTGATGTTTACTTATAAATATGTGGTATTGGACACTTAATAACAAAGAACACCTTTTAGTGCCTTTGTCTATTTTCTACGATTTTAATAAACTCAATGAATGCACCACACAAAGCAGGTTCGAAAGCAGCAGTAAGCAACAGTTAAACAAGTGAGATACTCCAGATAACAGATGTTCAATTCGGGTAATATCTCACATTGCAGCTGTCCTTTTCAAACGTATTACATTTTTAAACTCCAATAAGTTTTGTAAAATAGCCCCACACTCAATGAAAAAAGATAAATCAATAGTGAAATAGCGCACCCAGTTGCTACTCACACACTTAAGGCTTATTGTTTTGGTTTGATTGTCTGAAATGTTGACGTTTGGTTCACTCTCACTACTCCAATATGCTCAGGCAGCTATATATTATTTCCAGTAGACATTCAGATGCTAATTATTCAGCATCAAACAACTGTCAGAGTTGAAAAGAAGCTGCTCAACATTTGTGTTTACCTTACATATTTCATAGTTGTTGATGCATTAACCTCTTTCACAAACACAATATTCTCAAATGATCTGAACAACTGCGCAACATATTGTTGTTTACAGATCAAAAAAGTGTGAATAATCAGTTAAGTGGTTTTCTCATATCACCAAGCTTTTCTTAAACCTAATCCATGTTTTTGTGCCTTGTTGAGATTGAGAAGAACTTGTGTCAAAGAGGTGTTATCTAATAATCTGCAACGAGAATGGCAGGAAACAAATCCTCCTATGAATATTAAGGTTTGTTCTGTGTCTGCTGGATGTGTTAAATACTACAATTTCACAGCAACTTAATGATGTAAACCTTGGATCAATAGCTTTTCATTTTTTAGTAGTGCCATAACATGTGAGATGAAATAGTTTCCTTGTTTTTAGTTTCAAAGTATGAATCGAGCGCTGCATGGCAGCAACCTGAAGTGCAGGTGCACAACACTTTCACTTGAACACTGAATTTTCAGATTCACTGCTTTAGTGTAGCATGGTCCTGCTTTTGTTTCTTCTTAAGAAAAAAAAAGCCCACTCATTGAGTGCCAAAGAAATCAAACTTAATTTAAGAAAATCCTCCCAATGACAATGTCTGATTTACACCATATCAAATTCGTTTATTGGAAGTATTTCCATGTTTCTCTCGTTTCCTTTCAGAGACTTTGACATATAGTGCAGGGAGGGTATCGATGCATGCCTGGTATGAGTGGCATTTTGATCTGTACCCACAGTAATATTCTTACCAGTACTCAATTCAGTTTAAAGACTGATTTGCTGTAATTACAGTGGCAAAGTAATGGGCATTGACAGGGAAGAGAAGATATTTCATTCCTGAGTGCAAATGGTTGGTTGACATTCATTTGAGAATCAGTCAGGAGAGGATTGGTGGATAGGGATACGAGACCAAAGAGACAGAGGAAGAAGCTGAAAGATGAAAAAAAAAATAATAATAGCAAGCGATTTCAGAGCAGAAAGGCTGGAGGGAAGTAGATAAGTCTGCAGGAGGACTTAGAAATAGAACAGACCAAGCTTTTGGAAAAACCATCACTTTAAAAGAAAAACTGTGAAAAATCTCCCACTGACAAGTTAAACCTTAAAAGAGACATGATGTGACCTGCAAGTGGAAATAATCTTAAAGGATTTTCCATTCCTTACGTTGTATCTAAAAAATACAGCTCCTTATCACCATACAAAGAACAGAAGGACAATTGTATCTGCTGCACTCTGCTCTCATTGACTATTGCAGCAGCTTGTCTCTGCCATAAAAATACTTTGCAGCTACCAAAGTGAGCGGATACATGAGCTGCCGACATGATGTCAACACTCCTGTTCCAATCATGATGTCAGCTTCAATGCTGGAATCAGTCACAGGTTTTTCCAGCCACAAATGGATGGGGGATCTGGTGTGTCAGTGTATGTTTGTATGTCTGGTGACTCACAGGCATTCTTTGCTTGAGGATATGGGATTTGGGGTCCAGTGCTTTCCGAGAAATCTCAACAAAATTTGCTCCCTTCTTCTTAGAGAAATTACAGCAGAAACATTGGCATGTGGGGGGACGGAACTGTAAAGATGAATGTTCAGGCGATTATACCACCGTTGGTGATCTGCAGAGTGCTCTTTGAAGGTCTCTTGTCTTTCCATCTAGCAACAATCAATGTTGGTTTTGTCTAGTGTTTTGTGAAATATCTGATTATTTACAGAATTTGGTGTCTGGCTACAGTATTTTACTATTTTTGACCAAATCAATTAATTCTGGTTCAGTAATATATTCAGCCTGCATTGTTTCATGTCTTGTGCGTTTGACAGCCATTTGAAGACTGCATGGTAATGGCGGACCCTCCTATTACCCATGAAAACAATATAGAGAGGTAATGACATCCTATAAATATATCAAATGGCTTTAAATACTCATTATACCAATCAGCCAAAACATTTAAAAAAATGCCTGCCTCCCTTAAAGCATCCCTGACATCGTACTGGTCTATCTCATGAAACCAGCTCTGACAGACCCTGACCCTGTGTACCAGCTGTTTGGTACCTTGCATCAACACATTGGCAGTGGATCCTTTAGTGTGGGACTTCTGTTCCATCCATTGTTTTGTAACATCCCATGACTGCACAATTGGATTAGGATGTGGGGAGTTTTGAGACTAATTTAAAGCCGTAGGCTCATTACCATGTTACTTGAGACATTCCTGAACGGTAATTGTGGCATGGTTGGGAAGGGGGGTAGGTGGGTGGCTCCACTGTTGAGAGGGTGTTGCCATGAAGAGACAACATCCACATAAGTACCAGCACCAGAGATACCAGTCAGACCACTGCATTGTAAAAACATAGTCATCATTATTTACTTGTATGCTGTCTAGGCTGTGTATGTGGACCATAAATAATTGTTTGACTCATAAGCAAAGGCAACGCAAACAAAAGGCAAGAAAGTGGTTGACAGAATTAATTTTCACAGAAATATGCAATGAGTTGATGGTACAAATAAGTGTAGCTATCTACTATCTTAAAGAGCTTGGCAACACTCAGACAAATCACACAGTAACTACAGTAAAATCAGCAGTTTGCTCATTTTAGATTTTCTTTGTGGTCCAATTTAATAGTGAATGTTTTGGACAGTGGTGTGTGGATACCAAACAATAACAACAATATCAACAATGAAATATTAAATTCCATATCTGCCCCTAAATCCCTTAAGCATGGTAAAACCTGTGCTAAATGTATTTTTGCTATGACCTATGTGTTTTATTAGTATAAGAAGCTCCTTTAGCAGCGGCAATCTGCCATATCTCTTCAGCTGTAAAACACTACAATAAAGTGAGTGTGGGCTTTCTGGCATGCTGCTGCTCCCAAAAACTCTCTCTAAAGGCTCCTGTTTTTCTGTACGAAAAGACAGCTATTCAGTCCATGGCTATTTAGGGGACCACAAACAACAAACACAACTTTTATTCGCACAATGCTATTAGCATTAAGTTCCCTCTTTTTAGACATCGTAATGACTTCGGTCTGTGTGCAGGCATACTGAACGATAAATAGTTGCTGTGGGCCCAGTTTGGAGTGCAGATATAAGAGAGGGAGCAAACAGGATTGTTAAAGCTTCATGCCTGGCTAAACAAACAGCCATCATAATGATTTGTAACACAGCACAAATATAAAAGACTTCTATCAATTCATCAACATGAATTGCAGGCAAGTGATGTTGTTGTTTGGCAGTTATATTCATGTATGTTCTTGTATCTGTGTCAACACGTAGGAGGCGAGCATGTTCCTGAGTGGATGAAAAAAAACAAAAACCCTTGAAAGCATATATGAGGAGGTGACAAGAAAGCACCAAGCAGGGGATGGGAGCTAAAAATGGCCTCTCTGCTCTCTGAAATGGAATCTTGCATTGTTTGGTCAAAGCCACCATCTGTTTGTTTTGACCCTTCATCCTTGAGTTTGATAACACAGTCCCATCTCACCTCTATCCCTTTCTTCTATTTCTCCTCCTCTTGACAGATGGAATAATGAGGTAGCTGCAGCAGTGTTGCTCCATGCAGCAGAAGAGACATTGCAGCGACTAGACCCAACTGTGAGCAAAGGGTGGAAACATTGCTATACTTATTTTATTCCCTCAAAAGTTTCCCAGTGGGAGACAGAACATTTGTCTGAATCCTTCCATTAATAATCTGCTCGTGTGTCGGGCTCACAGTGACATGAAATGCTCAAAGCTAGGTAACGTCTGAACAGGGACTAATTTAAGTTTCCGCCACAAAGTCCAGGGTGTAATTTTGTTTAATGAACAATACAGTTCACGGCTTCTCAACAAAAGGAACACAACACAGAATTTTTTTGCTCAGAGGGTACTTTCAGAAAAAGTCTGTTAACAATAAGTGGACCAAAATCAAAAGGATCTGCACACTGCAGCTGCACCCATGAAGTTAAACCATTTACGATTACACTGCAAAAGTATTCTTTTAAACAAAGCATATGTTATGGCTTTCATGCAGTTCCAATGACAGCCTTCCATCTGATGGAGGCCAGTTTGATGGGAGGTAAAACAGCACCAAGGTGGTTTACTTGTCGGGTTTGGGTCCTTGTACCCCAGGGCAGAGTTATCTAAGAAGAAAGTAAGAAAGTAATTTGTGTGGCCAACCAAGGTAGTGGTAGTCCCAGAGTGGTAAAAATGACGAAACTCCATAAGCCACTATGACTGTGGAATCCCTGTTGTCAGACTGGTCTGAGTTCGTCTCTATTTTCAATGGTTTAGCAACAAGCAAACAATCTTCTCATAAATTACCAGCAGGTCAGGAACCCCAAGGACTTGACAGAGTGGCCTGGAATCCTGACCTGGATCACTGTCTGGTTCCTGACTCCCCTCTTTAATAACATTCTTCTGGACTCAGTTCTTATGTTTTGGTGTCCATAGACTGTAATGACTGTCATATTGTTGTGCTCTGTACTTGTGACATCTATTGCATGTCTCGCAGTCCAAGGGAGAGGGATCCCTCCTCTGTGGTTCTCCCTGAGGTTTCTTCTTTTTCCCTGTCTAGGTTTTGGAGTTTTTCCTCACCTGGTTTGAGGGTCTAAGGGTAGAGGCTGTTGTTTACTGGTTGTAAAGCCCTCAAAGCCAAATTGGTATTTGTACTTCAGAGGAAAAACAAGAAAAATATTTACTCCAAAATATGATGCAGTTTAACAAAAATCAGGAAAATAAAGATTGTTTTATTGCAATAATCCATGACGCCTTGCCTCACATACCCTGCAATATCTTCATCTTTTTGACATGACATATCAAACTAGCTCTTACATTCAGCTGAAGAGTGATTAATGGGTAGATGTCCTATTATGGGTGGTTAAAAATGGGTGATATGGTCACTTCAGAATATCTTTATACATTGGTATAAAAATATGAAGCTACTGAGTTGTTTGGCATAAATTGTTGAATAGGTGTATCATGTTTTTTTCTTTTATTTCAGTTTGACTTTATGTATGTAGATCTTCAATACATTCCTAAACTGGCATTTTTACAGTGAAATTTGTAATACTTTAAACATGCTGCAGTTCAAAGATGTTTGTTGACATAATTCTATTTATTGACTGTGTCTGGACTGAATTGTGTGGGGATTGCCTCCCACAGCTTGAAAGTTCGATTGAAGACCTCTGATCTTGAGTTTTAGGGATATTTTGCTGACCAGTAACTCATCCACTGCCATGTGGGAATCATTGGTAACAGATTCAAAAACATATCAGTATTTACACATCTCCACAACCTAACACTGTCGTGGACCAAAGGGCTAATTCTTACACCAACAAAACTGAAGAGGGCATTTTCTGTCTTTGTGCTCATTGTCCTCGTCGTCATCGAACCAAAATATCATTGGTCAGAAAATAGCATTTATTAATTTTAGAAGGTGAAATTTAGGATTAACACATTAAAGTTGGCAGGGAAATAGACAGACTAAAAGGTTGTTTCACAAAATGAACTCTCCAAAGTTATATCATTTGAGAGTTTTTCATTGTAGACTTGGCCAAAATGTTTAATTAGCAACCCTGACATGGAAACTAATTTGTTGTCACTAATGGCAAGTTGTAACCTACTTTCTGAGACTTAGTATTTATTAATAACGACACGTCCTCTTATATCTAGAGTATAATCCTAATTCTGGATTTATCAATAAACATAAACTGAACTTTTTGTCACCTTTGTCTGCATTTTGAGGAAGCTGACTAAACTGCTTGTCCAGGTGTTTCTATTAGTTCTTATCATTTTGAATCTTTTTTAATCCACTGTTGTGGATGTGTAGCTTAGGGTCATATTGGGCTTTACAAAGACAGCTAACAATATTTTTGTTGTGAGACCATGGCAATTACATAGCACGCCTTTGCCCTGCAAGTTGGCATTTCAAGATAAAAGCACCCAAAGTGTGTAGCCCAGTGTCCTCAGAGGGACAAGGAATGTACATTAGATAGTTTAATTGTTTACTTTGATTTAGGTGTACATGGTTGGATGGATATCTCGAAGATAGTCCAACATGTGTCTCAGTTAGATCCCTAAAAATGCACACACAAAATGAGACTCGCAGCAGTACATTTCACAACACCGTGCACACAACCAATGCGAGATGCTGGACACCATAGATATCATAGTTTTATACTGTAACTCTTACGGTTATGAAAACTCAAAATCCCTACTTTCTATCTTACTTTCCTTTTTTGAACACACCTTTTACTATGTGGTCCTTTCTTGTTGTCCCTCTTTGTTTGTAACTCATTCACTCCAGTTGAATCAGACTTCAAAATTCACAGATTTGGAATGCTGAAAGGCATTTACAATAGGAATTTATGCAGTCGCTCTGTGAGTTTTCTGAGGCTGGAAAAAAAAAGTCCCCTTTATAACAGAATAGCTCTACCAAAATGTGACAAATATCATTGATTTGTTGATTATGGGTGGGACGGTGTGTGGTTCCAGAACTGGATCATGGTCTGCCTGTTAGTGACCTCTGTTCTATGGCCTTGAAGATTTTGGCCAGGGTAAATTGCCAGAATAAAGAATACATAACACTGCTGGCCTCCCGGTTGGTTCAAGCGTCATTTTGACAAATCTGTTACTTAGTAGTGCTTGAATTGGATCATGGGAGCCATGTCAACATTCAGTTCGCTTCAGTCCAGCATAAGTGTGTAACATTACAGCAAATAGGGGCCCACCGGATCTTAAATGGGAGAGCGCCTTATTTACGTTGATAGTTACTTTACATACAGGGCAAGGTACAAAGGTAAAGGTTATAAGAAACAATTAAGGCTTAAATTCTACAAACACAGGGTAGAGGTTGACATTGTTTAAAAAATAAATATATAAATAAAATGAAAAGTATTGTAGATGTTACATATTAAATATCTTTGGGTTTTTGACTGTTGTTTGAATGACACAAGACAAGAGGAGTCTCCTCTGGTAGCTTTTGATATATCCTCTATTAATTCAGGCTATAAATCAGAAGATCAGATCTTTATTAGATAAAATAGTAATGTTTAAGCATAAAAAAAGTACCAGAGTGAAATGACTGTATATCACTAACCCTATCAGGTAATGGTATTGGTAACGGTAAGAATGATGTCTCAGAATTGAAAAAAAACAAAAAAAACAAACAAAAAAAAAACGGAAATGAAAGCTGCAGTATGCAGTACAGGTGTTATTGTATCAGCTAAGGTATGTTAAAAATATATCTTTGTCAGAGCATGATGTTTATCTATTACAGTGATCCCTTCCAGGATGGCAATTCTCCTTCCACAAAACATGACAATTCAAGTTGGATGTGAGTCATATACAGTATATGGCTCACATCAAACTTGGCCTTCACAGTAAATCTGAACACCAAGAGAGGTTCAGATTCTCCACCATCACCAAAACGTCCAGTGATGCACACATTCTGAGAACCAATACAGCAAGTCTAATTCCATCCATCAGTTTTTTTTTTAATTCTAATTGTTTTTGTTAATTAATGATTTGACCGTGACTGTGTTACATCAAATTGTTACTGCAGTAGTTTAATAACATTTGACAACCAACTGTTCGTCTTAATGCCCCCATTTCCGTACATTAGCATCACAGCAGTGCATGGAAACACATTATTTAGCTGTTGTCTATTGATTATACCAGACAAAGTCAGGGCACAAGAACACCAAATAGGACTCTTTATGTTGGCATTTCCTTTTATTTGCCACGCACATAGTGTTGCAAAAGCTTGGTTTAGACTTAACAAAAAGTAAATGTTTTCATAAGGGATACAACATGAGGTCAGTTAGGAGTTTACTTGGCTAATTCCCATTATATCAAATGGTAGAAAATCTATTGTAAGCAGGTTTGCCCACTTTGTATGAACACACTTTATGATGCATTAGGCTGTAGTCATGAATGTTTTATTATGTTCTGTACAAACTGTATAGGTACAATGAGTACACACTGTCTTGGTAAGTCATTCCATGTAGGATGAACTGTGTGCTTTATGTTATTGTTGTAAAAGAGAAGGAATGCAGCAGCTTATAGTAGGAAATGTCTATGACAGGTTGCCAGCTCTCAGCCTCATGGCAAGCTCATCTTTTTGTTTTCTACCTGCACCTGTTCATGGGAATTTGCATTACTATGTGTTGGAGGGTTTCTTTTGTTGATCTTCCAGCTACCTCAAGTCATGAAAAGAAACCCCATTTTCTTGAATTTATTTCAAAGTCAACACAAACCTCTTGGCAGGCACGTGGTTTCTAAGAGTGAGCGCTTTTGACTGTTGGATGTGTTTTTGCAACTCAAGCTGTTACTCAAATCCATTAGAGATGCTTTGGTTTGCTGGAAGCTAGAACTTTTCCTTAAACTCAGTCTGGGTATTGGCCACTTCTCTGGCCATAGTTGGTTCAGTCGCTGTGTATAAGCATGGATGCATACCATCAGAGACAAGAGCATGCCTCATAGCCACTGCTATGTTATGCTATTAACTTAGTGTTGACCCCAGATATTTGCAACCCTTACATTGTAAAAAAAACTAAAACATCAGTAACACTCGTTAGTTGTAGGCCACGTCAATGCAACAAGTAGGCAAGCAAGGGTTAAGCTGGAGTTTCCCATATGTGGGAAATCTGTATGTGTGTGTTTGTGTTGCAGGCTTTGTGTGGGATCCCTTCTGTTTACTGTTCTGTTTCCCAGGCATGTCATAAAGCAAAGCAGAGTCAAGTTGGGATGAATAGTTGCAGAGTGCCACTCATTTAATCGGTCTAATTGCTACAATCAGACTCGTTCTCCTCTCCATCCATCCTCCAACCCCTCCTCCTCTTTATTATCTTCTTGTTTTTCACTGCTCATTACTGCTTTGTCTCTTCTGAACTTGTCTTCTTTTATTTTCTCTCTTCTCCAATATGCTCTTTGTCTGAATTTTTAATGCCATGATTTTATTCCAAGATGTCTTCTCTCTCTTTTCTCCTTTTTCCTATCATTCTTTCCTTTTTCAAAACCATTCTTTCATGTTCTACATTCATTTCACTCACATTTCGCTCTTATTCTCCTTCTTTCCCTGGTTTAGTTGTCTTCTGCTCCTTTCTTTCAGACTATTGTCTTCTACTTCCTCTCATCTCTCTCCTTCCCCTCCACCTTATCCTCTCCTTTCCTTGTCTATTACCTTCTATCGCTGCTCTCTCCTTCTGTCTGCACCCCTTTTGTCTCATCTCCTCTCTTAAACTGTTGTCTTTTCTTCTCTTGTATCATCCCACCATTCTTTTCTCCAATTTCTTCTCCCCTCCTTTCTCCTCTATCCTCCTTGACAATCTTTACAGTGGCAAAAAAGAAAAGAAAAATCAACATTTAGGCCATACATTACCACCTAAAGGGCTTTAAATCCTGTTGTGAACTTGAGTGCATAGGTGTACATAAAGAGAGATGCTACAATGAGGCATATCTATCCTTTTTCTATTGAATCCACTCCCACCTCCACATGATGACGGACTTGAAAGCTTTGGTAGGTTGGAAAATAGTGATTTGAGCCACTGAATCTGAAGAATTTATTGGGTTTTTTTTCTGACCCAATGAGTCAAGAATTAGGTTGGAGGGAAATAGAGTTTTGGCTGGAATAGAGTTTCCGATGACTAAGCCTCACTATGAAAACTATGTAACTTTATTATCTGATGTTGGTGAAATAGGATCATATCTTTAGGTCTTCTCTTTAGTCTAGTCTGGGTTTACCTGCCACTGAACTAGCATTGAATGAGCATCTGAACTGGATACTGGAAATCTGTCAGTGAAAACAGGCTCAGCAGCCTCAAATTGGGCAGAGCCAGGCTTCGACTGCACAAAGCCTCCATGGCAATATGCTGATGGGGTTAGTGGTTTTCAGGTTTAATCCTGGTTTTGATGCCTGAACTTCACCTTGCTCCTTCCTCATATCATGTGCTCCGTTCTCGACCTGAATAAACCATGCCTACGTCATCAGTGTCCTGTTTGCTGTCACGTTTTCCCTGTAGTTGAACTGTTTTCTGTCGCTCTTTCAAGCCACTGTGGCTATCATATACTAGCAAGGCTTCTACCATATAGAACTGGCCATGGCTTCATCAAGTAGATTACCACAAAAAATAGATACATCATTTTATGCTAGCTTATTGTTGGCAATCAAATTCATTAAAATATTGGAACAAACATAAATAGTTAGATCTCAACACAGTAACACAAGGTCCTAAAATGTTTATATATTGGCCACAGGGCTTTATACAGTCAACTCTTCTTTTCTCCTGTGTCCTCTGCTATTGTTCTAAAAGGACAGGAGCTGTTTGAACCAGCTACTCATAATTAAAGACATATTATTAACAGACAGGCTGACACCAACAGTTCGTCGCTGATTTAAACTGGATAAATACAGTTAGGGGAGCTAACTCCAGTATATCATTCATGAATTTTAAAGGAGACAAAGAGAAGACAAAAATCATCGGGAAATTCATGGAAACTTATAAATAGTATGAATTCCCATTTATTATAAAGAGTACATTTTCCAACTGAGTTGGACAAGTTGGTGCCATTTTAATTGCATTTAAGATGCTTATCATCAAATTTCCTTATTGTATTTATGCGGTGTTTTTCAAAGCTTTTCTCTAAGTATGTTAGCATATTGATGAGTGGGCAGTACGAATTCTAATCAGAGGAGTAAAAGGCTTTGGTGATTGCTCTCCTGATGTGTTCAACTAATATAAAACTTAAATGAATGCGAGTTCTGCAAAAATATCAGGCTTATTCAAAAAAAGAAAATCTCTGTGATCAAGTGAAATCCTTTCGCTGAGAGAAAAAATGTTTGGTCGCTGGAGAAGTTAAATTGAGCTTTCATTCTTATTAAAATGTGGGAAAAGCAATTAATATGTGTAAATTAATTAAGAAATTTTGCACACAAAAGAAAGAGAATGAGGGCAGGAAGGAAAACTGGGAGAATTGGTATATCTGAATGAATCAAAGCAAATGCACGGCTGTAATTACATATGCATACAATACAAGTGCCGTGAAATGTGTCTTTAAAACATTGTTTTTCTTCTCTCTCTTTTACCTCTTCTCAATTTTTCTCTTAGGTCTTATTCTACCCTTTTTTCAAACCTCATTCTGTTTTCTCCATTGCTAGCACCCCCTCATCTGCTTACCCATTCTTTTCTCTGTAATGCCTTACTCTCTGACACCCCCCCTTCTGCTCTCAATGTGAGTTTGATTGTAGATTAATAGACATCCATGTTTTAATAAAGTCAGCTGTGACCTCCTGTATCCCCCCCTCCCTCTGACCCTCAAGGCTTATTGGAGGAATGATGGTGTGAAGTCGAGGGGAGGCGAAATGAGTTTGGAGAAGTGGTGGGGGGTGATGTTGGCAATGTGAAAAACTCTGACGGGTGCATAATCCTACATTTATGAGAGTATGGACAGGCGAGGAGGAGGTGGGGAGAGATGGGGAGATGGAGAGACATGTCTATGTCAGGGTCAGATCTCATTACAGAGCAAGCCTCAGGATGACAGGTTCTAACTGTGCGTGCATGCGTGTGCTCACCAGAGCATCATGGGAAGAACTGTAAGAAAGCCATACAATGAAATTAGCTGAGAAGCACATAAGTAGTCTTAGGACTTATGAGGAGAGGGCACAGAGCATGTAAACAATGCTGAGCGCACATGGGCTAGATATTAATTTAAATCTCCATTATTTACACTAATTAGCAAACAAATGATTTCCGATAAAGTTATGCTTTTCTCATGTCCTTCATGTTTGGACTATACATCTCCCAACACCTTTAAAAACAGAGGTATTGTCATGTCTTGCAGACACTAATGATGACTGTTGGTAAGCGACACAAATGAAAACTGCAACCTTTGCTGTGAAAACTTGATTGTGTACTGTATTAATTGTTTAATTGTGAACCCCTCATCAGGTCTGACCTCCCCCTGAACTCCCAAGACAGTTTTAGAGTGTTAAAACACACAAATCACATCACTTCTGCCTCCTGCCTTCTGATAAAACAGTCTGCATGGCCACAGGAGAATCACTCACAAGAAAATATGCAATGTTTCTTATCCTTAACTAAACAGGGTTAGCGGTGTTAGCAATAGAAAAAAACAAAACAAACTATTGTACATGTTTAATAAAACAATTTGAAGAGGATAACAATGTTTTAGAAAATTAAAGAGGAGAAGAGAGAGACATGGTGCAGCTCTTTTTCCTCCCTCCAGGTTTCATTCAATATCCCAGATTAGGTCAGAACTCCAGTAAGGACATAGAGAGAGAGGTTAACAACTGCATACATTCATCTCTATCCGTCTCACTGAACTTAATGTCATTCAAGGTTTTGGCTATGATGAGTGGCACTTGAAGAAAACAGATTTTGACTTTGAATTCATTTGATCGTTTAAATAACTCAATTTTAAACCAATATGGATTAGTTACTTCTGGAAATGCTAGCTGGTAGTCATAGCATACACCTGTCACACTGAAGTGTCTGACGCAATCATCCACTTCAAATCCATTGTAAGATGTTAACGCACTAACATATTTTAATGAGGGTGTAGTCATTAGTAAAAAAAGTCCAGGGGGTAATTGCTGGAGACAGCGATGGGAAATGAGAAATGTGTTTGAATCCACAGCCAGTCAGCCTCCACCTGATCAAAAACTCATTGCCTCTAAGTGGTAATGCATGACATTAAAGTTATAGTGTATTTGCTCAACAAACAACAACAAAGTTGTGTTGTGTGCACTCTAAAGGCAATGGACACCCTTATTAAGAATGATTGATTTTCTTTTAAAATATGTTAAAACATGAAGTTCAACAACAAACAATCTGATCTGTTATTACCATTAGCACTTTTTCTATGCAAGGAATCAAGCAAATGTAACACTAAGGAACACTAGTAACACGATAAATCATATAAGAAAACCATGAGGAAAAAGACAATAAGTAAGTCCTTACCTCTAGTGTTCCAATTCAACATTCCTTCTATAAGATGAGCAAGTAATTGGACCTGCCTATTTATCAATACAACTGATTGATTACTTAGCCTTTGTCAGTTGCTCTCTCAGCTGCTTATACTTTCAGTCAAGCTACAATTGTTATTTTGCTATACAGTAGTACCACTTGAAAACTCTGGCGAGAGGTAAGTTGTCTATTTCCATTATGAGAAAAAGACAAATGAAAAAAATGGTTGAACTGCTTCCAGCTCAAGAATCACAAACAGATATTACATAATTTACAAGCCAAAGGGTCTGGAATCACCCCCTCTAGCAGACTACAACTCCATGTATTAAATACAACATAACGGATTTGTCCTGTCATAAATCTGCTCTCATTGAGTACACGGCATGTCACACTTAACAGGATTACTGAGATTATCCTTCCGATGTCAAGACCTCGCGGAGCTTGCTTTTCAACTCATGAGATCACGATTTTTACTTGTGTGAGAAGCTTTCATTTTTTTCTTTTCAAACTGGTGTGGGTGATTTGAAAATGATCGACAACTTTAGACAAACTTTTTAAACCTGCTCAGACAGTTAACCCAGGATTTATTGGCTGTTGAAAGAGTGAAGATTCAATCAGTAAATTCTTCACAGATTTAGATAGGGAACTGCTGGTAATCCTCTGGTAGGTCTGCAGCCTCAGCAGCAATTAAGAGAATGACAACAATGCATGTTTAAAACCCCTGTATCAAAGAATTTTTTTAATGCAATGATTGCATCTTTCAAATTATTCAAATGATGTAAATTTTTGCTGAATATAAACATTGACTTCTGTCTTCCACCAACTATTTAGATCATCTATTTATCACCCACTATCTACATCGACTATTTGATCTATTTGGAAGTAAAGCAGAACAATATGCAATTTTTTTGGACCAATAACTAAAAATAGTTCTGATATCAATATACACAAATATTTTGCAACGATCCTTTAAATTAAATTAAACATTTGTAGCAACAAACATGCAACAGAGGCAGAATTTTATGCTGATTGACAATGAACACGATTGACTTAAATGATAGTAGTGCACTGAAACAGTGAACTTAAATGAAAGTTTAATATTTATAAATCACCACAAGCATCTTTTTTTCTGCCTTGTGTTCTTTGAAACACATGTTTTTACACCACCCGATGTTGATAACAAACAGCGTTCTGGATCACCACCAAAATCTAATGATTTGTTCCTTTGGCCATTTCTGACTACTTCTGAAAAGTTCATCCAAGTTTGAAACATTTTAGTTATCTTGTTGACTGTTAACTAACAAACAGACACTGGAATAAAAGTTAGAGAAAAAAGCGACGGACAAAACATTCTGTGAACCTGAAAAACCTTGGTGTGGATTACAGTTAACTTAACAATGCATATCTCTATAAATACATAACATAACATGCCTTCAAACTGCTTTAATTGACACGTCAAATAATGGATAATTAAATAAAGTCCTCTGTCTTTATCCTCTGCATTTGCACGCTCTCCTTCACTCAACTTCCACCCAAAGATTACTGTCAGTAAATAACAAGTTAGACACATCACTGACATTACAGTCGATACTCCAGTGCACATTCTGGACTTAAAACCAGTAACTGAAGCTGCCAGATGTAAATAAACAGTGAGCAGCAAGGGGTGGGGTGGCAAGGTGGTGTTCAAGCAAACATCTATGCCTAGAATATGAAGCAAAAATGAACACCTTGGCAGCAGCTAAGACAAAAGTACATTTGTATAAACATACATTGTCTAACCACGGCCTGCCAATATGGAACTTGTGTACGCTCACACAGTACACACTGGGAAACTAAAGTGATCAAAGGGTCATCCCGAAGAGATATTCCCAAAATGTGTGTCAAGAAGGCAGAAGCTCCTCCTCCACAATTTTTCGTGAGCTCCCCGAAGACAGCCCCTCTCTTCTTCATCCCCTCGACTGTTTTAAATTCCATGCCCCCTCCCCGCATCTTTACTCTTATGTTGGGGAAAATGATCGCCAGGCTATTAAAAATCAAACTGAGCTCAAAACAGCCAAGGCTATGATGGGAGGGTGCTGGGTAGGGGCCTCAGAGAACACTGGGGGCATCTGTGTAGCAAATCCCCCTGGGTTATATTTGGGGGCTGCTGTGTTGAATAATGTAAATGCTATGTGTGAGGAGCACATCTTCAGCTGATGAAAAATCCAAAGGCATGCAGACGGCAGGGGCCACACAAGGATTTATTGCAGTGCTGAGTGGGACGATGACAAAGGACAGGTACAGGGTTGAAATGGAGAGATGAAGGGGCTGTGTGTTTGTTTATGGTGACTATTCTTCATGAATAAAGGAATATATTATGAGTTTTATGAGTGAAGAAAGACAGCCAAGTCAGGATCTCAGAAGACGCAATGGAAGTCCAGGAAAGGAAATATCAAAATAATGGCAATTTAAAATCTGCACATCAAATTGAATTTGCCTTTTTACTTAGAGACTGAAGCAAACTCAGCAGAAAGTTGCTGATCACACACAAAAGCATGTTGCAGGTACCAAAAAGTGAGGTGAACCCCAATGAGGATTTTTGTTGTAAAAAAGATGAACACTGTGTGATTTTTTTATTTTTCATTTTATGTTGCTCAACAAGTGAGTCACTCTCGTCTGTCTTTAGCTAGATTCCGTTGTGAAATAACTGACATGTATGCAAAAGGAGATATGTCACTTCATTACTGGGGGAAACAATAGCTGGGTTGTGTGTGTTTCCACCCACTAACATAATGAGAATATTAGGCATTCGTTCATTGAAATAGCCACTTTCCATCACACAGAAGAAGGTGCAACTAACTAAACAAAGAGGAAGAGGAAAGGAAAATGCAACAAAAATATCAGGTTGTAAATACTACAAAAAGTCTACTATTATTATTATTTTATCGATATTGCAACTTTTCAACCTCCCTCAAGCATACAAACTTTTATGCTATGTTTCAGGATTTTCTTTTCCAATTTTCTGTACTTTCATCTTTTATGTGTGAATTGAGACTCTGCATAGTAAAAGATTTATGGAGACCCACCTAATGAGCTGAACATTTTTCTAAAGAGCAAGGAGACCCCATGTGGGTGTATGGGAGTCTCAGTCTGGACGGTGATCCCAGCAGAGTAGCCCCGCCTCTGAATTTTTCCGACTGGGCACCAAGAAGAAAAGACAATAAACGTGAATGACGTTAGGCACTTTTTCAAACTGGCCGAAACGTTCCAAGCTCAATTTTTAAAGTTGAGGCTGTTAGAGCACTCCTCTAAAAATGCAAGGCACTAAGAACGTCTAGTGCTTACTACTTCTGTGTGATTAGCCCCTAAGAGACTATACAGTGATCTGCTGATTGGAGCATTGGTATGTGAATGATTAGAGTTCCAAAGTAGTATCTTTTGAGAGATGAGTATAAACACAGGATTATGTACTTGTATATTTGCTCCAAACAATATTTTTACATATTTTACACAGTAGAACTAATGTGCCAAACACGCAGTTACCAACCGTCAAGTTGCCTGGAGATTTTTAGTACCCTTGACCTCATGCTTTGGATTTACGGCCCAAAAAATGATTGCTTTATTCACATCAATGATCCCAGTGGTAGCAGGCTGCTGATCTGATGATCCCACTATACCTTTCCTGCTCAGCACCAAGAATAAGATAAAGTAGTAGAAGAAACAAAAGAAAAAACCCCCCAAAAAAACAACAAAAAATCTAACAACAGTGCTAATATTAGACTTAATCTAATCAAGTGGACAAAGAGTAAAATGAATGCTTATGTTGTTTTGTGTCTGTTGGATATGTGCAGTTGTTTGCAAACATGGTATCCCATTAGAAATGATGGAAAATCTCAAATTTTTGTTCAACTGAAGGACAAAAAAATGGATTAGTGCTGCTTAATCCTCTTATACATCATGCACATTAGGAAAATAATATTTTAATCAGATTTAGTGGTTTTATTTCAATATTGGCATATATTAAATTTTCATACAAAGTGGATAGAGGAGGCAACACAATAACCATTTCCATTTTAAAGGCAGAGGGTGTCACATCTGTACAGTTTGTCAAAGGCCAGTGAGAAAATTTGTAACTTATGATTTTGGGATATACAAATACAATTTTATTTTATTCTATTTCCTTTTTTTTTTTTTGCCTTGATACAGAAATGTACTTATTACAACAAACACACCTTTCCTTTTCATCAAACATACAGGAGGCACTTACGCAACAGCCATTATCAGAGCAAAAGGTGATGTCATATATTCACTTTACAGCCACTTACAGTAGCTTTCACTTATTCAAGAGCAAGGAGTGCAGCAGGAGTTGGCAGCTCTGTCACAGTACTCCAGCAGCAGAGTGAGAATGTAACATACAAGAGCTGAGAAATGAATAAATAAAGACAATAAGAAAGGTACAAGCAGAGAAAGAGGAGATAAATTACTCAGATTTCCAGTGGAGCTGATGTTTGCAGTGAAGAGGAAGTGCAAGTAAATGTCCTGTATTTATATAGTGCTTTTCTAGTCATTGTTGACCACTCAAAGTGCTTTAACACTACGGGTTTTGCATTCACACAAGCATTCATACATTGGTGGCAATGACTAACTTGCAGGGTGCCACCTGCTCATCAGGAACATTAACCATTTACACACTGATGGCATCAGGAGCAATTTGGGGCCCCTTGGGTAATGTGTCTTGCACAAGGACACTTCGACATGTTAACTGCAGGGTCTGGGATCGAACCAAGAACCTTTTGATCATCGGACCACCGCTCTGAGCCACAGCCACCCCAGTCAGGTCAAGATATATCCACTTTTCACCCGCAATATCACCATTAGTAGAATGTGGTTGTTTAAACTTAGTTTTGAGGTCAACACACATCCAATTGCTGTTAAAAGTTTGAGATTCTAAAACTATCAATACACACAGAACTGTATGCCAAAAACCAACAACAGAAAACAAAAAAAATGTAATAATAGACATTAGACATTAATACAATGCAACCCCCTTTATGAGTGCAAATCTTTCTGTGTGATTAGATATCAGTCATATATCACAAAACCTTAAGTATCTTTGTAGTTGTTCATTCAACTCTGTGTTTGAAAATTCAATTTTCCAGCCACAAATGGTCAGTCCTTCAGGTCTGATAACCAAGTTAACACTAGAGAAGATATATGACAACCCAGAGTGTGCAAAACCAACATGTTATCCACAGTTACAGGGAGAGAAAACAAATGTGTTCCGTCTCCAATGAAGTCCAATGTCCAATACCTTTCCTCTAATATGAACAAATATAATTCCATGTAACTTATCTACAGTAATCATCAATTTGAAATTGTCTCTCTTCTCACAAAACCTAAAAATGACCAAAAAAAAGCCTTTCAACTCTTTGTGTAGCACTTGGAAAAAAGTTTATTAAAGAGAAAAAGATGGTAAAAATGTGGAAAAGTAAAAATGCTTCTAGTTTTGTTGTGGCACAACAACACGAGTGCAGCAAATAAGAAACGGAAAACAGATACAGGTGTTGTTTAATCTTGCTTGTGTATTCAGTGAACATGGTTCTGTATGTATGAGTACAGCTGAGCAGGCGTGTGTGTGTTAGAATGTGTGATTCATACACATGCGTGTCGAATATGATTGTATTCCTCACGGCAGGCGGGCTGAGGATAATTTCAATTAGCATATCACCACACAAACCATGTCATTTACACATCCGGATCCAAAATATACAGACAAGCTCATTCTATTCGCCGCTGTTTGCGTTAATCTCAGCAAATCCTTTTAAAAGAAGTGAAGCCGCATGTTCTGAGTTCGTAGGATGGAAAAACAAAAAAAAGGAACCAACAATAGTCCTGTATTTAGAAATTTAAAATGGGCAATTAAAATAAAATATAATTTATTGTAATACTATGGAGTCTTACTTTTTCCATTGTTACATCCATACACACTGTATGAAATATGGACATGGTGTCTGCCATGCAAACACCTAGTTTCTGCAACGAAGGGAGACTAGAAGGCTAGTGGCTCATTCTGTCACTACTGTCATTTCCTTTCGGCAGTTGCTTCAAGTGATTAAATCTTAAGCTTTATAGGTCAAAGGTCCAGGTCAGGCAAAAAAATCCAGATATTTCTATTTATTAACACTGAGTGAAATTTCTAACAGCCCCGTCTCAGCCAAAACTCAACCAACATGCTTCTAACTTACTCCACATTTGTATATTGTCAATATTTAATCTTCAAACAAGTTTGATTCCCTTGGCAGAAATCTTCCAAATGGCAAATGAGATATCTTTAGCTAGTTTCATATACCTATTACAAGTGTAGAGATAACACGATTATATTTTTAATAAATGACCATTAGTATCAGGGATTTAATGACTGAAGCAGATAAAAGTGAACATTAGAACAGGTAGAACACTGAAACGGGTCAGAAAGTGACATAATTTTAAATAATGTATAATATAATTATGATTACAAATAAAAGGAAATAACAAGGGAAAAGAAATGCGTGAATCAGCAATAACATCAGCTTCCAAAATGTCTGTTATTTCAATGTCCCAGTCATATACTTGAACCTAAACCTGCAGTTTGGCTCTGCTGTCTCCCTCTTTTGGCAAAGTAATTAAACTGTCACATTGTCAACATGCTCACAATGCAGGTTCCAGCATACTGAAGAATAATTTGTCTCTACTGTTATTGTTCCTCTCATCTGCTGAGGAAAAACGATTTTTGTTAAAACAGCCCATACACGGGGCAGATGTTTCTCTATACTAGTTATTAACAACTAACGATTAGAAAATACACCATTAATCTATCTGTTACAATAAAGAAAGTAAAGTTAAAGTAGTTTTAGTTGGAATTGGGATAGAACCTAAAGTGTGTGCTTCAGTTATATCTGGAAGGGACTAACCATAAAATGGAAACCGATAGACGAATGAACTTCAGTCACCTACCAGATGAGAATATTCTTCATCATGACTTTGTATAGCAACACATTTTACTTGGATATTAATCATTAAATGTACTGTACTGTGAGTATTCAGTCAACTTTTAACTTTTCACTTATACTGTATGTGCTACATCCATCATATAAGTTTAATTTCATGTTAAATAATGTTTTGGTGCTCACTCTACTTAGAAAAGCCTTTAAGTTGTGTCAAACTAAAAAGTCCAATGCAACCACATACCTCAAGGAAAGAAAGTCCTGGAAAGTATGAATAAAATATCAAAAAAATAATATGAGTGAAAGACTGAATTGTGGGCATCGTAGATTATGTGTTCTGCAAAGAGACATGCCTTGTTTATGTTTTATTCTTCTTCCAGGTTTAAAAAGTTTGTCAGCCAGGTTGTCTGTGAAATGTAAACACAGAAACTCATCAAAGCAAAGTGTTTTGACATTGAACGTGTGAAAAATCTGTATAAATGTATGTAATATGTTTGTGGTGAGCACACCATCAGCAGTAAAGGTCATTAGCCATGCTGAGCAGCCCTGCAGAAACCTTTATAATTCATAATAGCATCAAGCTGTGCTCCATGTTTCAGAGTTCAGTCTGCAGGCATGCTGGCCCTGGGCTGGGCTGCGTAAGGGAATTACAGCAAGCGCTCCCCTCGACAAGGATTTGATGTAACAACCCTCCCTTTGTCTCATCTCCTTTGGCGTGTAGCAGAGTATTTAAGGAGTACAGCAGTGATTTACCTTTGTGTTCTGCTCTGGTTGTGATGTTGTAAGAGACAGAGAGACATCAGATAATGGAGGAAACAAAGACACAAGAGTAGGGATGGTTGTGGTCATGGGGGGTACTTTCCTCTTGACTGACCAGGTCTGTCCATGTTAAGCAGGAACACAGTTAGAGGATCAATCTGGGCCTTGAGGAAGCCAGGCCAACCACTGTTCTGTGTGAATGCTGCAGGGGTCTCCAATGTTTGTGCTCTGAAGTCCAAGTGCGCTCTAGTCCTTAAAAATATAACTGGTTAGATACAGGTTGGTGGGTGGCGGGCTATAAAAACAAAATTAACTGACAAGCATAGTGAGCATGTTGAGGGCGCTTCCAATAGTGAGAAGTAGGGAGTTATCATATTTTAATGTTTCAGATTAATGTTTCAGATTTCACAAGTTTCAGTGCAAGTGTACATGCTATATTTTCTCTTTAAAATAATTTGCAATTACATAGGTTGTTCATTTAAAACCTGTCTGACTGGTGTGACCCTTTTCTTGCCCATGTGATGTCTTTTAGCAATGTTGCTGCATTGTAATTTTATGGATAGGGTCAAGTGCCAAAACTATTACATTTGCTGTGATCATTCTTGGGTTATTCCACAAAAAGTAGTTACAGTCTGAGTTGTATGGTACAGTAACCCGTGTAACATGCAATGTAATGTATAATATTAGTGTCCATGTGGACAGTACAGGCCTCCATTCCTGGACCAAAGTTAGCATTAAATCCTACTCTGGGTGTGTAAACCTCATGCTGGCTTGGTGGTCTTCATGCCAGGGAGCAAAATTAAAAAGAGAAGAATGGCAGTGACGGGTGAATGAACTCTGAACAAATTGCATGACCGTTAGAAGGAGGAAAGATTACCAGCTAAGCGTTCAGTTACCTGCTGAGTATGTAATTAATGGACAGAAAAAGCACGTCAGTCTACATCCACTGCGCTCCACTCTCATTGCCCTGATCTCTGGCAGGTTTACAGGTTCCCTCAGTGGGGACCAAACACATCAAACTTCACTGACTTATCATCTACACCTTTACATGGATCCAAGCAGATTTAAGGAAAATGTCACCCACACATGTTTGTGTTAGGCTATAGGATGATACAGTGCAATAATGAACTCTGAGGGGGTTTATTCTTGTTTTTTTTGTCATTTTTATTAAGATACAAATGTAACTCATCAGGTACAACATTTTGCACCACTAATATAGTATATACATCCGACTGTCAATATTTTAAATTCCACCGGTGACATATATTTGACATGAGGTGATTTCCTTTCTGGTATACTTTTGTTGCCATGGTAGCACTTTAAAATATTGAAATGTGCTTTTGTTGTTTAAACTATGATAATTGTCCCTGGCATTGTGCTGTAATTTCACTGAGTCTCTAACTGAACATTTAGCACTTTGCTTAATGCGATAATGGCCGGCGTAATTTTGTAGATCTCTCCAGAGAAGACGAAGTACAGTTTTCCAAATGACATCTCTGATTAAAATCAAGCCTCCATCCCAATTGCTATACAACATCCCTTTCAAGTTTGTACATGCATGCATAAAACCTTTTTTTTTTTTTTTGGGGTGGGGGGCATTCTCTTGTGACCATCATTATACCATTCTCAAGCACATTTGACACACAAAGTCCAGATTGTTTGATTATAGTGTGAGCACTCCTAGAGATGTGCTTCAACAGGGTACTGTTGCTCACGCATGAATGCAGACGATATGACATGTCAATATAACTGAGGGCCTCCCTCATCTCCTGCTGTCCTCGCAAAAATCAATCACTGCATTGCATAATTGATGAATCAGCGAATGTGAGTATAACATAAAGATTCCACATAAGTCACAAATCCAGTAAAGTTGTAGTCACGTTCTCTCAACATGATGATATAATCACAAGCAGTAATTGTGCTCGTTGTGATAGCACCCTAAGAATACCATCAACTTTCCACAATCGCCACACATATCCACCGTGCCAAAGAAGAGGCACAAGAGGGATAAAACAGAACAGAACAGAATTGTAAAAATGCCCGTGCCAATTTTTCCAGAGGAGCAATAAAAAGCATCCCGACTGGAAAGATCACAGACTGGGATGATTTGTAAACAAGAGGACCTGGTAGCAGAACAATAAACTGTGCACAATTACCAGTTATCAGTGATATTAGGGAGGTACCCTCATCAGCCTCTTTATAAGAGGCAAGTTTATCCACTGCTGTAACACCAGACTATGGAGCAATGTTTTTCCTCATGCTTTGACAATTATTTCTCCACACTTCACTTCATATTTATTTTAAATGTTATTTTGTTTTGACATGTGATTACTTTCTGTGTTTTTAGATTTTGGTTTGTAGTTTCGAGAACTATTTGTGTATCATTATACTGTATAATCATTTTTAAAACTTAAAAGTTGTACAAAACTTTTTTTCAAGACTAACACAATAAATGCCTGGCTATTTTTAATTGTTTTTACCTACCAGATTAATCAAGGGATTTCCCAAGTGAGAAGAAAGAGACAAAGGGCCAAGAGGGATGAAAATCCAATTAAGTTTCTGTGGCAAACACACACAAAAGTTAGTTGTCTGACTGCCTAATGATAATACTCGACCAAATGTTTTTCTATACATGTGCAAGAGAGATAGAAGGATGGGGCCATCTTGACATGCCCACAACATGTGGCCCAAAAAGAAGGGATTTGAATGTGTCTGGGTCATTTGGGGTTTTTGTCAGGTATCTTCTAAGTCACTTAGCATTTGAGAGAAGCCATCAGTGGAGGCCTTTGAGAAATCAATGTGTTTTGCACAGGGATGAGGTTTGGATGTCCCCAATACTTTCTTGACATACCTGCTACAAAAGTTCTAATGTCCTCTGTCTTGGAACCTGCTTTGTTTCCACTTCAAATAAACGGCTTATTTCGTTGGATTGCAGTGTAAATGCTGGCGATGTTTGTCTTCTCATACAGTAGAGATCTAGATGTAACGTACACAAAGGGGAGTAAACCAGATTTGTGGAAAACGCGTAATAGCAAAACTCCTGGTAAAAGTTTGATTTGGCAATTTTATTGTCACTTCTTATGCGGTCAGATGTAGTAATGATTTGTCTGGCATCAAGATTTTAATTAGTTATTTCTATGTTTACAAACCAACAAACAAACAGAAAAACAATCCAAAGAGTAGGGACTGATGATTAGCCAATTAGTGGCATGGGAGTGACTAACCATTGTTAAACTGAGTGTAATCAAGGCTGCTCTATTTTGATTAAAAATACCATTTATTTGAAATTTGAACAACACTCTGCTTTGAAGGCATTCATTCAGAGGGGAGATGCGTTTTTCATTCTCTTCATACGTTGGTCTCTAGTGATTTGTTAGGGAAAATCGAATTTCCCCTCCTTCATGGAAATCATTTACATTGGAGGCAAAATCGGAAACATTGTAACAAGATAACAGATGGAGAAGCAGCTAAAAGGTGGCAATTATATATGTGTTACAACACTTAGAGGAGGGAGGATGAAATGTCATCTTTAGTGCTAATACCACCAGAGAGGGGTGGCCCCAGATGTCTAAAGAATCAGCAACACTAGAAAAGAAGAGGTATACTTATTTAATCCAAAAAGCTTTTGGAAGGCAAAGGCCAAAACTAGAGAACATGTCCAAAATCCAGAGCACAAGCAAAATCCTAAGTCCTAAAGACAAGAGAGGAAAAAACACTGGAAAATCAAACAAGAAAAACTGAAGGAGAATTCACATATTTTTCAATCTAAGATCTATTCACTGAATTTTGAGGATGCAAAACCTTACAAAATGCACAGAGCATGCATGGATGTTGGTAATAAATAACTTTTTTCACCTTTAACATCTCTCAAAATGATATTGCAAGTGTTTGGTAACACAGAGTAGATACCTATAGTGAAGCACCCATATGTTCTTGACTGAAGAACTGTAAAGTTACTGTATAAAATAAATGTTTCTGTTTCCTTTTGCTGACATAGCTTCAAAGACATGGTTTTTGCAGCTCATTACTTAGCTGGGGCGGCACAGTGGTGCAGCACGGAGTTTGCATGTTCTCCCTGCGTGGGTTTGCGTGGGTTCTCTCCGGGTACTCTGGCTTCCTCCCACAAATACAGGCAAACTGGGGTTTGGGTTAATTGTTCACTCTAAATTGCCCGTAGGTATGAATGTGAGTGTGAATGCTTGTCTGTCTCTATATGTCAGCCCTGCAATGAACTGGCGACTTGTCCAGGGTGACCCCGCATTCGCCAGATGATGCTGGGACAGGCTCCCCAACAGAATAAGCGGTAGAAAATGAATAAAATTATTCAGCTACCAAACCTCCAACCTTACTGTTTTGTTTCATTCTCACAGCATTTTCTGAAATGTTTTCTCAACAAAATGTCTGTGAAACTCTGCACAAAATGTATTTAACCCCATTAGTAGAGTCATGGGACCACTGTATCAATGTATGTAATGAGGTTCAAGCAGTTGAATAATGCTCTGTGGGAGAAGGGTGAAAAAAGAGGGGGGACAAGGGAACAAGCTGTAATGGATTGGTTGAGTTAAAAATATAGCTTCTTGAAGTCTGTGAAGAGGTTCTATGAAATGGAAGATAAAAATATATTAAAGCTAAATAATCTTAAATCAAGTTTTTTTTTTTTGTTTTTGTTTTTTTTTTTTTATTTCCTAAAGCACAATGTTTACAGTTCTACAAATCTGCTGACGATTATACTTTACACAAATCAAACAAGTAAAATATTAGAATCAGTGGAGTTATCCATTATTAAAGAAATATTTGTCTTCTGCATGAGATGATATATCTTTCTGTCAAAGATGTAGAGCTAACATCACGGAGCAGAATGACCTCAAAAAGCTATATTATGCATTTACACATACTCCTTTTCCAGTTAAACCAATATTTTGGATTTCCTGTAGTCAAAATTAGCATTCATTTTAAAATAAACATTACAACAATCCCCATAGGGATTAAATTACTGTGTAGTGGTGTAGCACCAGTGTTATGTCACTTTAATTGTTTCCTAAATTAAATACGCACATTTATCCTCAAATCTCCTAAATCTCATAATCGTTACCCACTCTCTGGTGCGTTTAAACAAATTCTCCTTCTCATGAAAATCCTCCATCCACCTACACTTGCAACATCAGCTACTTTGTAAGGAAAAATGTATCTGTTCACAAGTGTGCACACACGTTCCATTTTTTATTGGTGGGGGTAATTTATTAGGCAATTAGAAATGATGAAAGCACACAGTTCTGCAGTCAATGATTACTGCCTCTGAGGATGAAATTTATCATTCTCAATGTGAAGCTGCTAGGATGCGTTTCCTCGCATAAGTGATAGAGGAAATGAAGGAGGCTATTGGAGGGGAATTGAAACGACAGCTAACAGCATTATTTCCTTTCTGTCTACCTTTGAGATGTTATAAATATTCAGCCTATGTCAATGCAAGGGCTTTTCTCTGCTACTATGGCCAAGTTGCTAGACACAAAAATAAATGCCTCAGGTTAAGAATTCTGTACCTGCAAAGCTTAAAGGGCTTAGAACTCAACATTTAAAGGTCTCAGAGTTTAACTTTTGTTCTGTGGGATAGGTGCTATATGAACTGTGACATTGCTGACGTGTCAGCAGACCACAGCAGGGATTTGCATCTCGATCACAATGCTTAACAGTGTGTCTTTTAATTAACCTGTTGTCCAAAGTCAGGATGAGCAGGAGGATGATGTACACTGTGATTACAGGTCAAAAGAGGGCCTGTAGAACGGTGGATAGACACATTCTATGAGTGTTTTTCCATCACACAACATTGCAGATAAAAGAAGATTGCAGTAAGAACCTGATGTCAGGCCTTAGGTAAGATCTTGATGCACTGTTTCTGGATCCTGTCTGCAGTGTTGTTGAAGACTCTGCCACCAAAACTCTTCCTCCATATTCTAGCTATTGTGTTATTTTGTTCTTTTAAGCTTTAATTAGGAAACAGCACAGTCAGGAAATCATAGCAGTAACACAACACCTGCAGCTTAAAGCAAACGTGATGAAACACTCAAATAATACTAAAGCCTGAATGTACAAATAAAAGTGATACTGAACTTTAAATTTGGTTAGAAGCTACAAAAGGGCTGAAAGCTGAACACAGAGACTTTAAAACAACTTCCTCTCAGGTCTCCTACACAGAAATAAGTTCAGACCGAGAATACACGTTTGCCTGAAACACCACTACAACCAGTCAGGTACACTTTAGCCTAAATTGGGATTTCTCGGGCTCAACAGAACTTGAAATGCATCATGTTTCACTCAGGGGCAATGGAAAAGCTCCTGGCATGACTGGGGAGTGAACATTTTAAAACCACAGTATGTATCCAAAAGGCCGTCCTAAAAATGGACAAGAGCAGGGGATGAAACTTGTCTCATACAGTATTCAGCTTGGGGGAATGGTAAATAATAATCATGTCTCTTAAAAGTTGGCTTTATATAAAATATATAGACTTTTTAGGAAACACAGGCAGTGTTACAAAAATTAAGCAGATTTACGTAAGTTCATTTAAGTCAAGCTCAAATAAATAAGCTGACTTGGAAGACAGCCCGCATCTGCTGATTCTCTTCCATGCATCCAATTGGTGAATCACATATTTAAGCTGCTTGGACCTGCCTAATCTTCCCACTTTCTTTGCAAGCCACTTTGCAACTGATCTCCATCTCAGTTCTTCCTTTTATGCTGGTTCTGACTTAATCAATTCTGTTATAGCTAATACCAACTCTGTTCTTTATTCAGGAAGATCTTTACAGTTTAGCTGCCATATAGGCACATGGAAGGGCAGGGACCTCCGTAACAGAGCCATACCAGGAAATATAGCTCAATGCAAATGTGACGATAGTGGATCTGAAATGTTGCAGTGAACACATCAGCAGAATACAATATTCACTTTTATTTATATAGCGCTTTTCTAGGCATTTTGACCACTAGAACTTTTTTTACAGTACGTGTTCTGCATTCACCCATTCACACACACAGCCGTATTCATATACTGTGGCAGAGACTACCCTGCAGGGTGGAACCTGCTAATCAGGAGCGTTAACCCTTCACACACATTCATACACTGATGGCGCAAGAGCAATTTGGGGTTGAGTGTCTTGCTCAAGGACACTTCAACACTTCTTATCCAGTGATCACTTCTGATCACTGGATAACCGCTCTACCATCTAAGCCATAACCGCCCACAGCTTTAAGTGACTCAGGTGTTGTTAAATTTTGGATGGTAAAGACTTGGCACAGGGGTCACATGGTTAAGGTTACAGAAGGTTAAATACAGAAACAGTCTGCAGTTAAACGATGATGAAATGTTATCTTTATAACAAGAACGATTTTACAGTCTTCCTATTTGATGTCAGTTAGCTCTTACCTGAAAGTTGTTGAAGACAGTCAGGGACAGCATAGACATAGAAAAAGCAGAAAGAAAAGAGAAAAAAAAAGACAATTATTTTTAAGTCCCACCGTATGTAAAAATCATTCCATAATATGAAATCATCTATAGGAATGAGCAGAATTTGGCAACATCTGTGGGAACACAGATGCTGAAAAGCCTCCTTTGAAATCAATGAACTACGCATCTTGAGTTGCCTGCCTCAGTCATTAGCCATTACTCTCTTTTGACAGAGGTCAATGAAGCACCAGCCCATGACACCATATGTCCTTCACAAGCAGCCGTACCTGCCAGTGCCTATGATCTCACTGTGAATTTTGGATAATAGCTCAACTGATGAGAGCACAGAGGTCTGAGATATGAGCGAGGCTTTTCTGTTTGCATTTCTGATCTTTCATATCCCAACATCCGACACTGTGAAGCAGCCATAAGCCACGGAGAGGGGAGCGGCTGCTGTTCATGACTGTAAGTGCTGAGCACGCATGAGATTAGATGAGATGCAAAGCCAGCGACTGACTGAGATCTATGTGTCTTGCTACATAATCCGGAGCTATTTTGCTTCGGATTCCACTGTTTGTTTCCTGACAGCTGCTTTGCCACAGAATAAATCAGACAGAACAGGGTTGAGGGAATACATTTCTAATATCAAATGAAGATACATGAGTGTGGAAAATTTGCTGACAGGGTGATATTTTTCAATAAAAAGCCAAAAGGAAGGGGGTGGATTTTTATTCTGCTATCAAGGCAAAATAAGAATTATGACGGAGAATTATTGCAGTGAGACAGGCAAACAACACCTACCGACAAGTTGGTCACATCCACAAGATTTTAAACTTTGACTTTTGAGGAAAACTATGGGGGGAAATTATTTTTGAAGCTTATGTCTTGCTTTACAATTAGCACATGAGGAATATTAAGGGACAGCATAGACATAGAAAAAGCAGAAAGAAAAGAGAAAAAAAAAGACAATTATTTTTAAGTCCCACCGTATGTAAAAATCATTCCATAATATGAAATCATCTATAGGAATGAGCAGAATTTGGCAACATCTGTGGGAACACAGATGCTGAAAAGCCTCCTTTGAAATCAATGAACTACGCATCTTGAGTTGCCTGCCTCAGTCATTAGCCATTACTCTCTTTTGACAGAGGTCAATGAAGCACCAGCCCATGACACCATATGTCCTTCACAAGCAGCCGTACCTGCCAGTGCCTATGATCTCACTGTGAATTTTGGATAATAGCTCAACTGATGAGAGCACAGAGGTCTGAGATATGAGCGAGGCTTTTCTGTTTGCATTTCTGATCTTTCATATCCCAACATCCGACACTGTGAAGCAGCCATAAGCCACGGAGAGGGGAGCGGCTGCTGTTCATGACTGTAAGTGCTGAGCACGCATGAGATTAGATGAGATGCAAAGCCAGCGACTGACTGAGATCTATGTGTCTTGCTACATAATCCGGAGCTATTTTGCTTCGGATTCCACTGTTTGTTTCCTGACAGCTGCTTTGCCACAGAATAAATCAGACAGAACAGGGTTGAGGGAATACATTTCTAATATCAAATGAAGATACATGAGTGTGGAAAATTTGCTGACAGGGTGATATTTTTCAATAAAAAGCCAAAAGGAAGGGGGTGGATTTTTATTCTGCTATCAAGGCAAAATAAGAATTATGACGGAGAATTATTGCAGTGAGACAGGCAAACAACACCTACCGACAAGTTGGTCACATCCACAAGATTTTAAACTTTGACTTTTGAGGAAAACTATGGGGGGAAATTATTTTTGAAGCTTATGTCTTGCTTTACAATTAGCACATGAGGAATATTACTGAGAAGGCAAAAAGCTCCTACCAAATTCATTAAATTAGAAACTCTTTAAAGTAACAGACAAGACATGTTTCAGAGGAAAAAGGAAGAGAGTGCCCTCAAAGCAGCGAATACTTTATGTCTGCCTTCCTTTTATATTAAAACAGAATAGACTGAGGGGAAGGTGTTAGTATTCATCATCACATTAGCTATCTTTGTGTCAAACACCCAGCAAGGCTCATGCATATTGTTTTTCATTCTCATTATATGTCATCACTGCCAATGTGAAACCTGGGCTGTTTTCGCTC
>KV751381.1:260903-293987 GCA_001698575.1 Mola mola | reverse complement strand
AGCTAGGAATGCATCTAGTGTTATTTTCACAATATTGTAGTCTACCCAGAAATGCCATGTCAGTCATATAATACATGGTCTTGGAAACTTTATATTTTTTTTTCTAAGATACATATCAGAATCATTTTTCCAGTGTGTTTTTCCCATACACAGCAGCAGTATGCATACCAGCAATAACAACTGTAATCACTGGTGTGAGCAGGACAAGAGTATAAAATACTATGGTAAGTAGTGGCAAGTAGGTAGGAAAGGGTAGCAGGTTGAAGGCATAAGCATGAGCCAGTAATGCATCTGTGAAGAACCGACAGAGATGCATCATTGCTATTTGTAGAGAGTGGAAAGGGTCAGTAGGGAAGGTCAGTCAATTTCAGGAAAGATAAACAAAGAAGGAACAGGTGTGAAGCTAAATGGTGCAGTAAAATATGTACAACAGTAAGTTAAAAAGTATAAGAATAAAGACCAACAAACCTGCATCTTATCCACAAGTTTGATTTTAGCTGCCCTAAACCAGCAACTACACAGTAGGTGTGAGCTAGCAGCACACACAAAGTGTCTGTGTGTGAGGGACTGTGTCTGTGTATTTTGGTATAGCTCAGCCTCCTCCTATCCACTAATTTTACATGCAAAAATAAACATTTCCAACTTTGCAACGCTCAGATATACATTCAATCTTCTAGAGACATGTTCTTGCATTAGTTCTATTAAAAATGCAATTAAAATTGATACTACTACTACTACTACTACTACTACTAATAATAATAATAATAAGAGGAACATGACGAAGAAGAAGAAGAAACTAAATCAAAATATATCAGAAAATGGTGTGTTTTTAGTTTTAAGTTTTAAACAATTGAGGTGAATGAGTTCTGGCATTACTGTTCTTGCATGTTTTACTGAACGGGAAGTGTAAGCAGACAGTTAACGTGTGTAAGTGAAAAAAAAGTAAGAGGCTAAAAAAAACAAACTGCATGATGATGATAAAGAAATATATGTTGTGAGAGGAGCATGTTTAAGCAGATTCATGGGTGTGTGCACTCAGTGGATTGAGAACTGCACTTCTGTTCTATAATTTGAGTGATGACTTTCAGAAAAAGAGAAGATTTGAAACCACAATGCAAAAATCAGTCGGATGCTAAAAGTTAAAATAAAGTGAATAAATAAACAATTACTTACATAAATGAAAACCTACAGTAATAGTTTGTGAGATTTAAATGTTAGAATGGGCAGTGACCTTTGACAAACAAGTCACGTCATCCACAAAATGCTTGTGTTAGATGCAGATGGTGAAACAGATAAGCCGCCTTCAGGCCAAAGTTCAGCTAAAGTTCACCAGCAGCAGCAATCACTTACCCCCCATCCTTCTTCCCAGAAATCACCCCTGTCGCATAACCTCTCAAGCATCGTTGTCACTCCTGAAATATTTAATGGAACACAGCGACCACTTGCCCTCAAAAAATGCAGAGCTTATACTGCATACTGGGGACACTTTCGAACTGACCTTTGTTTTCTGGGCACAATATACTAGCTGGCTCCACCACACAAACAAAAGTTCACCATCAGAAAAAAAAATTGCTTAGTTTTGTAATTCTTGGATAGTTCACTCCCTGGTCTAGCACGGCATTCTTTAAGTAAGGGGCATTTTTTTCAACTCATGATTCATTAAAATATAGTTCTCGAGATGAGATGCTGACCAGGGGCTCATATCACACTTGTTGGAATTTCAATAATAGATTTTGTATCATCCAGGTCAACAATTGTTAGCAGTACCAGTTAAAATATATAAAAACAGTACAGCCACACGTCCACAAAAAAAGGAAAAGTTAGGGTGTGTAATTGCTCCCAGAGATTTTCTTCTAGTTCAGACAAACTTGATGAGTCGACCAATGTTTAACACGCCACCGTTGATAAACACCGTTTTCTGTGAAAACTGCAACAAAAATATAACATTTCACTCTCCTGGTACAATAACATCACATCGTATGAAAATAACATATGCGACACACGACCTCTATTTAACATGAAAAGGTCTTGCTAATGCTGAACAGCAATCTTGCCTTATTACAATTCAACATATACAATACTTTATATACGAGGTCCACATACCGTTTTGCCTTCTGAACAGAATTTTGGAAGTAGTTAGGAAACTGTGCCAACATTTTGCATCATCTTGATGAATTAACAAGACATGTCTTCTCTCTCTTTCTTCTCCAAACTAACTAGCCCGGTTCTGATCACATGACCTCCATTTGCACATTACATAATACAACTCTCAAATAGAACAGAAGGGGGTGCAATCAATCAAAATAAATATAAACTTCACAGAAAATTACTTACATAGTGTGTAGAAAAGTAAATTATTTATGAATACAATCATGAACCTAAATTCAAGACAGTTACACTGCCACCAAAATTATAATGAATTATGTGACCATATTATTTAAAATAATAACTTAAATCGTGTAATTTTCCTACCAACTGTCTTATAACCTTTCTCTAATCAACCCTATCCTTGGTGTTTAGAAACCTGTTTCCTATGCTAATAATAGTTAAGGTTTACTTTTAACTACTACCACTATTTTCTGAACTGAACGCTCGAAAAATAATGGTTGTGTCAAGCGGTCGCCTTTCATGCCTAGATTAGTCTGACCCATTTGATGTTTAACCTTCCTCACTAGACCATCCTCATCATCTCTTGTCTCCACAACTCTGGCCAGTTTCCACTACTTCCTTGTCCAATTCCATTAGACTGTTTTGTAACACATTAGTTGCCCCAACAAAGTTAGAACCTCAGTCACATCTGCTCTGTCTCACTGCTCCTCTTATTGCTATAAAACATCTTAAAGCACTTAAAAATACGTCCGTTGTGAGATCCTCTACCATCTCAATGTGGACCGCTCTGGAGCTTAAACATGTGAACAACAGACCATATCTTTTGTTTTCTTCTATTTGTAGACACGCTTTTCGTCAAGTGACACAACTCTTGATGCGATTCGCTACCATCTTGCTAGCGCCTATAATCCAATATCCACTGACGCTTAGCTCGTTCAATGTTTGGCCACAACCCTGCTGTTGAGTTCGCTTGTGGCAGTCATCCAGTATCAGTTGTGTGACAATCCCTTCTCTGGGTAGGATAACTGGATGCTTTAACTCAAGGGAGGCAGTCCTGAGCAGTCCATATTCAAAGATAGGATCAAGCAGTTACATTTTGCTTGTTTTTGGTAGTTTATCAGATTTCTGACTGAGCCATTTCAGTTCTTTTTCAAAGGCTTCCCTTTGTGCCACTTGACCCGTGTAGCAGCGGCTTTTCTTCTCTCCTCCACACTAATGGGGCCAGATTGGTCTCTGTTAGCCAGCCATTGAATCCAGGCAATAGTGTTAAGGGGCTGTATTCCAGTCCGAGAATCTTTACAACCTTTCCAGGAAGTTTTCACTTTCAAAGGTGTCTGTTTTAAGGACCTTGACCTCTGGGTCACCAACAAAAAGTTCTGGGGATCTTTCGTTCATAACTATATCTCTTTCCTACAGGAATAAGAACCTGTCACAGAGGTTGATTCACCTAGGTCTGCCACCTTAAGACCCCTGGAGGCATGGTCAGCTGGATTTTGACTTGTCTCAATAGAAACATTGATTTGGGTCTGTAGTGTTTCTTATTCTCTGGACTCCATTGGCAACGAACTCTATTTTCAGATCAAGCTCTTCTCTCAGAAGATTGCTTACTGCAGCAGAGACTGAAGGTGCCGTCAGTTCAAGACTTGGTATGGTCATGACGTTGATGGGTGCCACTCTGGCTTTACCCATGACCTGTGTACAATGTACCTGTTCCTCAGCAACAACCCTGATGTATGAACACTGCCCTAACCGTTGTTGCTCGCATCAGAGAAATTATGGAGTTCGATTTTTTGGATTATGCCAAGGTTCTCAGGAATGAAGCATCTTGGTATTTGGATTTTTTTGAGATTCTCCAAGTCACAGAGCCATGCTTCCCACTTTGGCTCCAGTTCCGGTAGGTGGGGATCATCCCATCCAACTCCTTGTTTGCACATCTCTTGAAGCACTCTCTTTCCAGTCAAGATGTAGGGGGAGAGAAATCTTAGAGGGTCATACACACTTGCGACTGTAGACAGGATTCCTCGTCGAGTGGCAGTCTTTTCTTTGAGGACGACGTTGTATGAGAATGCATCCGTCTCCACGTTTCACTTGACTCCTATTACACTCTGCATTGGAACCTCACTGTAGTTTAGTTTTACATTGTTCACTACAGAGGCATTTTCCCTCTCTGAGATGGTGTCCAAGACTTCTCTGGTGTTGGATACAAACTTGTGTAGGTGCAGTTTTCCCTTTGCACAGATCTCTTGTGGTTCCTTGATTAGCTGGACAACCTCTTTGGCTGAGTCCACGCTGATAAGTCCATCGTCTATATAAAAGTGTTTGCGGATGGATCTTGCTGCCATGGGGTAGTCCTTTTCGTATTCATAGGCGAGATATTTCATGCCAGAGTTAGCACATCCTGGAGATGGTGCAGCTCCGAAAACATGTACTTGCATGCGATACTCCTTGAATTCACCTTCAGTGTTCCCAGTGAACCTCATGAAGTCCCTATTGTCTGGGTGGACCTGAAAGCGGTGAAACATCTTTTCCACATCACAGGTGATTGCAATCTGGTGCTTGCGAAATCTACACAGCACCCCTGTCAGAGTGTTAGTTAGATCAGGTCCTGAGAGTAGGTGATCATTGAGAGAGGTGCCTTTGAATTTGGCTCGGCAGTCAAACACAACTCAGATTTTTTCAGTCTTCCGGGGGTGGTAAATCCTGTGGTGTGGATGCACCATGTGTTGCCCTTTGGTGAGCTGTCAGCATGATGTAGTACAACCAGACATCTATAAGTAAAAAGTAAAAGTCTGATCCTGATGACAAAGCCTGTTGTGGATGTTGGCACGCAAGTCACAACAAGTCACACCCGCATATGAATACCCACATTTTATAGGTTATAATATCTCAAATATGAATCTAACAAGGAGAAGATTAATAACAGTAACACTTGTTTGTACATAAACATTTTCAATGTTGTAACAGAATATTTACAAAGTCAAACATTCAAATGAATAGTTGGATATGTTTCTTTAAATTCTCATAGAAGTTTAGCATCTGTGAGAATCCTGTCCCCTCCACATACTTAGCAGTTACTCAGTTTAAGGATTGATGGAAGGTTTTATTATTTAAATTCTGCCATGAAACAAAAGCTGTATTTTAATGGGTGCCTCAGCAATTTCAATATAGAAATGGGCCTGACTCATCAACTTGGAGAAAAACCGGCTTTGATCCCAGTATCATTGGCCTGAAGGCCTCTTTTAGTGTCCAATTCCATACCCCAGAAGAGAGGTAAAGGAGATTTTGGGAGGTGATTCTTTGTAGTAATGAGCATGAAAATTCAACCCAACATTAAATACCTGATTAAATACCAAAACAATTTGAATGTTATCTAACAGCAAAAAAATAATCAGAGCAGAAAATCACCTCTTTTCAAACCACATAATGGCTATAAATTAAATAACTCATGGCTCTAATACTTCCAGTGGGAACTATGAAACTGCAGCTAATGAAGACATGTTGATTTAACGAACCATGCCCCTGTCGTGCATAAAGCTGAGCTGACTTTGCCAGATTAATGGGTACTTTGGCTTGTGCTAATGGCTAATAATTCAACACAAAGTACTTTACTTCTTTCTCATTTTTATCTATTCACTTTAGTTCCTGAACCCAGTCTTGCTTGCCTCTCAGAGCATCCATCACATCCATAAGATTGTGTAATTATATTTGGGATCTCAGGTCTCCCCGTTTGCCACAGTGAATGGAGTATTTTTGTCATAAATAAATGAGTTTTGTTTTTCTGTTAACTGCCTGATTGTCGGACAAACTTTATGATTACATATCAGGTAAAGCAACCATCTGCCAGAGTGGAACCAGTACCCCAAAAGATGCAGTTTTCCTGCATTTATGCCAGTTGGACGTATTGAGTCATTGGGAATTTGTTTGGTCACTGAGTGCATCATTAACTAAGATGAAAGCTGCAGTATAACTGTATGATGTGGGCCTTTCTTAAAGTTATAGTTTCAGAGAGCCATTTCAGAGAGTTTTCTTCTTGTCAACAACTCCATGAAAAGAGCATGAGCAACAATGCAACTTCTTACTCATTATTAATGCCACATGTGGTACTGAAGGCACCAGTATATACACAATCAGAAGTGCTTCTCAGATGGTCAAACAGCTCAACATTCTCCTCTCTCAAATATCTTTCAGGAATTAGGAGGGCTGCATTCCTAATTATCCAAAATTGAAAAATCACATCCCTGTCAGAAATTGTCCTGTTGTATGATGGTGAGAAAGAATGCAAAATTTAAAAGATTTTCTTTTTCATTTTTACCAATTTCATTCATAATTCATTATAAAAAATTAGGTGTGGACGTTCAGAAGATTTTGCAGAAGAAACAAACTGCAGTACATTTCTTGTTCCTCAGCTCAGATAACTTGTTAAAACTAATAATGTTGAATTAGTTAACAAATTCACAATTTAATTTTTTTTTTTTCTTTTTTTTACTAAGGACCATTAATTAAGAAACCAGCTGGGCGCTGTGGTCTTATAAACCTTTCCACACAGGAATCACTGCAATAGTTATGGACTATTTTCAGCTAAATACACACATAAATACCATCTTATTGTGTATTTTTGAATGAATGTTTGTCTCAGATTGGGTAAAAATAAACTACAGTGTCATTTCATGGTAATAAAGCAACATGTCACGGGATTTTTCAGTTTTTTGAGACCAAAGGTATTCTGTGGCACAGAGAAACAAGAAATGGGCAGAAACAAGAAACTGTACGGCATCATTTACACCTGGTGTAGCCTGGTGCCAGAAATACAAAGATAACATTGAAGCGTGATTTGATTGCGGTCAGATCTTGGAGTTATATGTTAAAATCCGGTATGTGGTCAAGTGCATCTGATTGCAATCGGATCACAAAAAGCGCATTTCAAAATCAGGTGTAAAGGGACCCTATGTCATCCTTCAGATAAACTGTTACTGCTAGTGGGATTAATTCGGTGTTAACTTTGTGTATGTGTTCATTGGACCAGATTTTTGGATATTCTTAAATTAACTTGCAGTGTTTTAAGTAAATGCACAAACCCCTTGCATTGTGCTGCGCTCTGTCATAGCAATAATTAACTACACAATTGTTATAAACCCTGAGACATATAAGACACACTATTTCCTGCAATGCATTGGCATTGAGTTTCAGGATCCTCCAATATGGATGCAATTCCCCAAAAATGCTTGTTTCTTGTCATCTGGGCAGATAAGGCTTCTTTGTGTAGACTGCTGTGTGAACTGTAAATGCTGAGAAATAGTGGGACACACAATGCACAAGGTGGAGTGTGGGATCATAAGGGTTCTAAAACAAACATGTGGGCCATTCTCACGTGCTTGCCATCCCATAAACAGTAAAATGTTGTTGTTCAGCTTACATTGGAGGTTAGTCTAAATAGATAAACTAAATACATACCACTATTGTCTCAATAACAGTAAAATAAGTCTTCCTGTCTTCCCTGTGTTAGCACAGGTCGCATAGAGTGGAAATATATCTCTCTCATTGCTGAAACATAGTGATAAACAACAGCATGAGTAACCCTGGGGGGACAGGGATGTGAAATTGATCAGACAAACGCTATTATCACCTGCCTAGACTGTGCTATTCTTTTTTTTTTCTTTAGGTTTATAGTATTGCATCCGCTGTGAAACAGGTGCAGGTTAGAAAATGACAAAACAAAAGCAGCGAAGTGCATCCTTTACACAATGTTTTAGTGATATCCCAGCCACTAATGGAAGCAACGCTTCAACTAAATGCTGATATCCCTCCTCTGATGAAAAGGAAATGAGACAAAGTGATAAAGTGAAAACAATGTCATCGAAAAAGACAAACACAGATATAGAGCGGCATGGAAAATCAAGTTAAGCCTAATATTTTGCTTTTTAAAACATTAAATCAATGGTAAGGATAAGGATGCAAATTTCAGTGCATGCCATGTGTTGCTAAGGAGTCCTGTTTCATGGCATTCACAAATAAGAACTCTACAAGCTCTATCCTTTCCTCCGTTTTGAGCCTGCTCATTAGGTCAGCTGCTGAAATGGATATGTTTATTAAAAAAATAAAATAATGTGTTTCACTTTGCAGGGAGTTTATTTGGGGGGAAAAACAAGTAGATATGCTTCAGCTGTTTATGATGAGATCATGTTGCCTTTGCCACTAATAAAGCACCTTTAAAAGAGTGCTTCATTGCATGAGTTAGAGTGTGCAAGTGGGGCAGAGGGTGTTACAACGACTTCAATCAGCATTACAGAGCAATAAAGACTGATGCATCAGATACTGAATGAGGGAAAATGGCAGCTATGTACATTCATTGAATGTGGCATAAAGCAAGGATAAAACTGTAAAAATCTATTTGTACCACTAGTTTATAGCTCAGCGTTCCTTTGTCCTATTCATGTGAAGGACATCAGGGCTTTTTCTGTGATGTGAGAGTCCATTAAAACGATGGTCCTGAGATCATGTCCTGCTACTGATCCGTGAAAAATGAGCACGAGACAATAATAATGCGAGGTGTAGTAGCATCTAAATTTTTGTGATTTGTGATGTAACATGACATAATCCTTTACTTCAAGTTTGGCTTGGCTTTGAAGTGTTTAAACCTTTTAACCACCACTATAAAGCGGAGCCAGCTTTTTTGAAAACTCAACCCGTTTGTCAAGGAACACAAACTAAAAAAAATTATGGAGACTTTTTAGTTTCTACTGTAATTAGGACTGAATAATATATATAATAATATATTGCACTGGTCTCTAACATGGGCAACCCATTCTTAGCTTTTTAGATGCAGCAACGTGGTCAGTGTCACACTATTTAGCACCTAGTGTCAGTTTTCCACATGCAGCATGCAGGGCACATTTATTAAATTTGCAACGATGTAATTTGGAAAATCCTTGTTGTCCATATAGAAACAACAGCCATTACAATGACAGCAGCATAAAAGGAGACACATCAGGGTGTCACCATGAAAGTATATTGTCTACTGATCAATTTGCATTTAATTTGGCATCGATTGGACTCATAGTAATGGAAATATGGAAACAATAATTATTCCATGATATCCCCGATGTTTGGGGATTTCAGAAATATCCAACATGCACATAGCTGCTGACCAACACACAACATGGTTGACGTTATGCAAAGGTAGATTTAGGCATAAGAGAATATAAACAGAATTTCAAAACCAACCAACTCAAGTAACGTTTGATTACAGTCCGACCAATTTGATGAATCTGGTTTTCTAGCACTGTGTTCATGAGGCAGGCACCTTCAAAAATTGCGCTATAAGCATAGCTATAGTGTCATACAATTGACCAGTTTGCCATGTTCGATGCTTTGTGGCTGTAAACAGGCTGACATGGGTCCAAATGTTTAGCATGATAGCCACATATAGCATGGCTCTGTTTCATTGTTTTGTCTTGCAATATCTCTCAGCAGAGGAGATCTGTTTACAAAGAAAAAGATGTGATATTGTAATCTAGCATCATATACAGCAGCAGCAATTAAAGTGGTTTTTTAATTGTCTTCAAACACAACTTCAAATTACTGCAGGTGTTGCTCTGTCTCTGTGTAAGTCTGCAAACATGTTATCTTTGATATCCATCCTATAAATTCAAAGTCAAGTAACATTGCAGCGCTGTCAGTAATTAAAAAACAAAAATAACGAAGAAGAACACCTGACATCTGCAGCCAGATGAAGGTCAAACATTGACAAAAGCTCTTTTGGTCCCCTTGCTGTGTGAATGTACTTACCACAATCCTCGGAAGCCACAGTGAGTCTGAATACACAACTTGTCCTGTCAGATATGCGGAGGGAGCTGTGCGTCCAGTTCATATTCCTTCCACACAAACATTTTTAAAGTAGGTTTGCTTCAATGGTAGGATGACTCGGACGAAGACTGAGTAAGAAGTTGTATTTCTGTATTCCGAAATTTGTCAATTTCAAAATTGAAGTTCCGGTTCTGAAATGGTGTAAAATAAAAATAGTAATTAAAAAAAATATATACAGTATATGTGTCTGTGTGTGTGTTTAAAATATAAATATTTTTTATGCACATTTTTCTCTATGCTCATTCAAAGTGCCCCATTTTAAAATAATTCATGATAATCCGGGAAAGAGGGACACCAGTGTGCCAATGTACAAAATCAGGCAAGAGACTCAAGAGGAAAGCAACATAAATAATTGCAGTACCTTTAAAATCAGCACAGACAGTTGCACACAAGGGCCACTTGGACTGATCTGAAAACTGAAAGAAACCCACCACCAAATTTGCTTTGTGGATGGTTAAGTGATTTCTGACCTCTATTTCACATACTGTTTTTGCAAACAGTGGGAGTTGCTGCATTCAAGAAAACGTTCCAGTGATTCTCAAATGCAGAGAGGCAATGGCTCAGAACTTCATTCACATGGACAACTGCTTAAAGAGCAGTGAACAACAATTTATTTATGTCACATTTTCACAGCAGGGTTTCACATGCAGTTAACGTCTATCTTCCTCTTCTTTCTCTTACGACTTTACTTAGGTTTTTCTAAGAGTCACCACAGCAAATCATCATACTCAATTTTTTCCCTGTCCTCTGCATCTTCTCCTCTCAAACCAACTATCTGCATGTCTTTTCATGATTCACATGTTTGATTTGGCTCAGTTTTTGTGCTGGATACACATCCCGATCCAACCCTCGCCCTCACCGACGGCACTAGAAATACACTGGTTTGTGACCAGCCACTTCTTGGCTTTAATACACAAAATATTTCAGCTCTTATTTGAATTTAGTTATTGCTTTCAAGCTTTTTCATTGCTTTTTTTTTTTTTTTTTTCTGGATTCTGGATTCTGGATGCCTTGTTGTGCTACTGCAGGTTTGCTTTGTATTTTGTGAGTTGTAAGTTGCCATTTTGGGTCATTTTGAAGGTATTGTAACAAATTTGTATGGAAAAATTAGAATATCGACTGATGGATTAGTCTTTCTCCCATTTGGAGGTAGGAAGAGATATTATTCTATCAATTTTAGACAGTTCTGAATTTAGTTTGGAGAGTAATTTTGGAGGTGAAAGCTGTAAAATATCTGTTATTATTGGTGATAGCTAAGGTTAAACTTTGTTTTAATTATAGATTTCAGTTGAAGATATTCCAGGAATTTGTTTTTATTGTGACCATATAGTTCTATGAGTTCATTAAATGGGATGAAGTCTTTACCTTGGAGGATATGCTCTAGATGTCTTATCCCTTTGTCATACCATGTTGTAAAGTTTATAGATTTTTTGTTTTGCAGGATGTGGGGATTATTCTAGACAGGTGTGAGTTTGCAAGGGATGAGTGGAGACCTATTTGTTTCAAGAAATTCCCACCAGGCTGTAAGGAATGTGCTAATGTTGGTACTCTTGAAGCAGCTATGTTGTCTGATAATGGGACTAATAAAGGGCAGATCTGGAATTTGGATCTCTTTACACAATGTTTGTTCAATATCTAACTATGCTTGGTCTAATGGACTCTGCTTGATCCATTTTAGGATATATTGTAGTTTATGGGCCAAGTAATAGTTATGAAAATTTGGTAATTCCAAACCACCGTGATCTTTTGCAGAGTTTTTAAAGTTATACGTGGTGGTTCAGTTTTCCATAGAAATTTGGAGATGCTAGAGTCTAATGATTTGAACCAGGCCGGGGGACGTTGGGTTTGGACCATTGAGAAAATATAATTAATTTTTTGCAAGACCATCATTTTTATTGTTGCTACTCTTCCCATAAGTGATATGGGTACACTCCTCCATCGAGTGAGATCATCCTCTATTGTTTTAATTAGGGGAATATGATTTAGCCCCCCAGATCAGACAGCCTGGCAGGGATATTGATACCTAGGTAATTAATGTTCCCTGATTGTAGCAGGGCATTTAACGTACTCTGATATTCCGAATTTATAGGTAGAACAGTTGATTTGTTTCAATTAATAGAGTAGTCTGAAATATTTGAGAATTTATTTATGACTGTTATTTTCTCTAAAAGAGAAATTTGTGCACTTTGAAGAAAAGTAATACATCATCAGCATAAAGGCTTATGTAATGGTTCACATTTGCTGTTTTAATCCCTCTAATATTATTGTTTGGCTGAATTGCGGCTGCAAGTGTATCAATAAATATGGCAAAAAGGGAGGGGGAGAGTGGAAACTCCTGCCTGGTGCCCTTTGGAGAGGGAGGCTTGGAGAAGTTTCATCATTTGTTCTATCACAGGCACTGGGTGAACTGTATAATAATTTGATCCAGTTTAGAAAATGATCCCGGAACCTACATTTTTGCAATGTAGTGAAGAGAAATTTCCAATTTACCCTGTCAAATGCTTTTCCTGCATCTAAGGAGACCATTATGGCATCTCTGTTCTGACCGTTACAGTAATCGATCAAATTAATTAGTCTGCGTGTGTTTTTAGTGGAGTGTCGGCCCTTGATAAACCCAGTTTGATCAGGGTGTATAATGTGAAGTGTTATTTTTTCAAGTCTTCTAGCCAGCGCCTTGCAGATCATTTTTAGATCGGCATTTATAAGTGACATTGGACGATAGCTAGATGGAAGTGTGGGGTCTCTGTCTGGTTTGAGAAGGAGGATAATATTTGCACAGTTCATATTAGGAGGGAGAATGGAAGTTTCCTTAATTTCCATAAGCATTCTGTAGAATACTGGTGCGAGCTCTGGCCATAATTCTTTGTAGAATTCTGTAGGAAACCCATCTGATCCTGGAACTTTCCTGTTGGGCATGTGTTTAAGGGCTTCTGGAAGTTCATCCATTGAAACAGGTGACTCCAGAGCCGTTATTTGTTCCTTATAAAATTTTCAAAAGTCAACTGTGCGCAAGAACGCATCTATGCTAGAGTAAAATGGGTTAATCTGTGATGAATACAATTTTTTAAAGAAATCCATAATCCATGTTTTCTCAGTGGAGTCCTTTACTGGGGATATTTTTACTTTTTCTTTGTTCTGTTTGAGTTGGTATGCTGGAAATTTGCTGGATTTATCGGCATGTTCAAAGTTCTCCAAGTGTAATCTCTGTAGCTGAAATTATGTTTTAGTGTAAATCATTTAATTGTATTTTAAATTTTCTTGGCTCTCTCCACAGGTGTTCCTCTTTGGACTCGGCCTGAGCTAACTCCAAGGCTTTAATTTTTAATTCTAATCCTTTTTCAAGTGCTCTTTCCTGTTTTTTCTTGTATGAAGAATAAGAAATTATTGTACCATGCATGACTGTCTTTGGAGCACCCAAAAGAACACAGGTAGAGACGTCAAGCTGGTCATTTATTTCACAGAATATTGTCCACTCCTTTTTAAAGAGTTCGATAAAATCTGAGTCCCTAAACAATGATATATTAAGTCTCCTTTGATTAGATGTGGGTGTGAGTATTTTTTTTTAGTGATTGTCAGGGTGAATGGTGCGTGATCGCTGATGGTGATAGGGTAAATCTTTGCGTCAAAGATGTCCTTCATTATTGAATTACTTGTGAAAAAGTAGTCTAGACGGGAATAGGAATGGTGGACTGGTGAGAAGTAGGTGTATTCTTTGAGCGTGGGGTGACATGAGCGCCAAGCATCGTAAAGACCAAACTCACTCATGTATTGTTTTATTGTATCAGTCGATTGCCAGTTGCGATGACTACCTGCTCTACTGAGTCTCTCCACTAATGGATTGAATACCAAGTTGAAGTCCCCTCCCACTAAAAGTGCTGTGTCAGAGTGGGCTGAGAGTGCAGTGAAGAAGCTGTGGAAGAAGGAGGGGTCGTCAACATTCGGACCATATATGTTGGCAACACATACTTCCGTGTTAAGTGTAGATATACTAATTATTGTGAGTCCTGTCGCTCTTGTATTTCAAGACAACACAGCAATTTTCACTGATACTGCCAGTGGGAAATGAGGGCCGTGAAACAAGAGGAGGATCACACTGAGGTTTTCAGTACAATGGCATATCTGGTTCTAGACTTTAACTCCTTCCAGACAAAACATGCTGATCTCATCTTAAGGCATGTATCAATTATTCAGAAGTGGCTGCTGTGTCATATCATTACATTCCACTTGACGTTTTGGGAGTGTTGGGAATGGAATATGGCTGCTGTAAGAGGGGTCAAGGCAAAGACAAAAAAGAAATGGACACTACTAGATGGAAATAAATTGAATAAGTAGGCTTTTGTGAAATATTTGTTTCTTTGTAGGATTTTTCTTCTTCTTCTTTCTTCTTCCAGGATCCTGGGCTATATTTCTAAACTCTTTATTATGTAAATGGTAATCTTCGCTGTAAGGTTTAGGATTGGTCCAGTGCTGCTGCTGCAAAGTCCTTGATGTAACCAGGGGAAACCACAACTGTTTTTGTGTTTTCTTTGCCATACACAGGCTGAGATTATTACTCTAAATGTCAGACAAGATTATAGACAAATGTCTTGCTCTAAAATCTTTGCTAAAGACGGCTGACAACAAAGATGTGCGCCAGAGTTGAAGGAAGAGTTTAAAGTTTAGATAGAGGAACAACAAAAATCAACTTCCAAAGTCATAGCTGAAAATTTAGCTTATTTCAGACAATCTAGATGAGGCAAACAGCAATAGCAACAGCTCACAAATTACAATAGTTCAAAGCGAGATTTTTCCTTATGTAATACTTATATGCTCACTTAAAAAAAAAGGATTTCACTACTTTCTAGAAATATAGGGCCACACCTATTTATTGGCTCAATATTGGCATCGGTCTAGGTTGGTGTAGTTGACTGGAAAACAAATTCTTACAGTTTTCTATGTAGAAAACCTAAGGAGGCAATTCTGACAGCTTGCAGGGTGGGGTTTCACATTGCTGAAGTTCAGTTCAGCTGTTTTTCATGCAGAAGATTTCTTTATTTTATTGACACAAATGGGTATTTATATCTGTATATGTGATCGGTGAAATTTCCAAATTGGTATATCTTTACAAATAGGGACTCTTCCTGTAGGGAGCCTTTCTGTAATGCTGCCATTACACTTGAAAAGTAAAATTTCCAGCCTATCAGTAGAAGAGACAACATGTCAAAAATTGCTCGTAAGTATAAATGATTCACACCCAAAAAAATGAATGAAAGTGAATATATGGCTCGTGCTAAAAAATACCAGAATTCATGACTGTACCTATGACAGGTAAGGTTGAGGAAGAAGTTTAGTACTCTTTCTAAACTTCCCCATCTAAGTATTTCAAACAAGAATACCACAAGCAAATCATATCTATCAGCTGACGCTGGCATTCAGTAGTGATTGTAATGGCACTGACAGATGTCTGGCACAGTCACAACATCTCATTGATCAAAGATTGACTGCAACTGGTACCAACAATAAATTCAAATGTTCACAATGTATAAAAGTTATCAATTAGAGCAGAGATTGAGCAAGAGACAGGCGATCGATTGCGAAAAAAACAGAGATGTACAACCACTTTGCCTATTTCGGCTTTAGCTTCCCTTTGCCTTGCTTATCAGTCATGCAACGCACCATTGCTCATGTAGATTGGGGTGGGAAATTTGGATTGGTAGAAAATACTATTTTTTTTCCAAAAAATGGCATCAGGCACAAAGTAAACAATAGATACAAGTTACAAAGCCACGTATTTAGTAAATTTTGAGGTAACTGCTAGGTTATTTAATGATCTCTGCCTTTTAGTTTTATAATAGTTACGTGTTACAAAATATCCAGAGCCTTACCAGAACTTTGACAATGGAGATGAATGGCACGATAAATAAACTATTTAGAATATTAAGTATTTGAAACAATATTGGAGACGCTCAGGGGATCCTCCCCACCTCTAAAAGGTGTTTGTTGTTGAGGTTGTGTAATAGGAAAGCTTTTAAAGACATGGCTAATATTGTTTAAAAAAAAAAGAAAATTAAAAAAAGAGACTTCTGTTCAGTTACAGTACCAAAACTAATAAGTCCTTGTTTGACTGTGAATTAAAATATTGATTTTTGGTTTCACACAGGATGTGAATGTTAGTTTTCTGGGTCAACTATTTCAGTTCTACTTCAGCTAACTTCCAACATACTTTCTAGCAGAAATAAATAAATCCATGTGAACATCAAAGCTTAATCAAGGAGATGTTGATGCAGAGGAATTTAATTTGAAGCATCAAGATAAGCAAATCATGCCAGCAAAAGAGAAAAGAAAAACAAGAGCAATGAGGGAAACAATATTGTTCTGAAAGCAAGATGGGTGAACTCCACAATTCATTATGTTGAAATCTTCTCCAGTCTCCAGCAACTCCTGACAAGACTATATTTGTATATTTTGCTGCAAAATGTTCCAGTATGTCAACCAACTATTTGTATTCTCTACTGTAACAGCAAATTATAATTATTCAGGGAAGAGTATCTTTTAAAAGAAAGAACAGCTGTAGAAAATGAGAAAACTGTGGAGTCCTAATTCTCAAATCCATATTTTACGCATTTGATCCAGGGTTAAGATGACAAATATTGATTGGTTCAGCCTAAACAATAGTTTGAGTGCAGTACTTGTAAAGGAATATATTTTTAATGTTTTCTTGCTTCTTGATTCACCATGGGTGTACTCTAATTAATATTCACATTGAGGACATTTTGAATTATTTCCTTCGCTCTTTGTTTTTCACTGATGTAAGCTCTTGTTAGATTAAGAATTGAAATGAAATCCCAAGAACAAAGGAGAACAGTGGCACTGACACAGTTCCCTACTGCTCAAAGGCAAAGGTTATATTTCGGTTTGGAAGCTTCTGCATGCCTTATGGCAGGCGGCTGTGCGTCAGGAGATTGGGTTTAATTGGGAAGCAGTGACCTTTTCCACCACAGAAAACACACACAGAGGCTGTAAAGAGCACATTAAGAGTCAGAGTGGGCTTCTGTCAAGCCCATACAGACACTAACTCAGAGCATTGTGATTCAACAAAGAAATTAATTAAGAGGACAGATACTGCTGTGCGGGTAATGTATGATTCACGCTAAGACACATAAAGGGCAACTACCCCTCTATCTCTCTTTCATTGCAACAACATACTATGATTTTTATCTTGCATAAGGCCCCTCCTTCTCTACGTGACATAGATTATGAATATTCATTATTACTCTGCATGGAACTGCATCTCAATATTTCTGAAGACATACCAAATATTCTCATTTGAATGAAAAACGTATTTGTAACTTTGACTCATCTTAAAAAAAAGTTTTGAAAAATAATGTCTTTACTGAATGTTGCATGCAAATTCATCATTATTTAGCAGTACCTTACTCTGGCAGTTATCCTTAACCGAAAAATTCACACCCAACCAGTTGTTGTCTCTCAAAGTCAACAACATACCCGCCCAATCCCCATGTGGGTTCTGCTACTTTAAATCTTACAGCATCTTGTCGTCAGTTAATATGCTGTAGAAACTCTCCTATAGCTCCACTCGCTGGAGTCAGTTAATAGATTCCAAATTCATTCATAAATATCCAGTGTGTATTTACCAACCCAGCCTCCTCCATGTGCAGACTTTGCTACCCACTTGACATTTTTTCCTCTGTGACATTTGGGACTAAAACAACACCAGAAAGGCTTGACATATGAACAACATCTGAATAGAAGAACATGCATTGTGAGAACACACAAAATGACACTGGTGTGTTATTCATTTTCCGTTTCATGAAACCAAGCAACAGACGGTCTGTATGTGCCGTAAAGCAACATGGTGTATTGTGTCAGTGGTGACAGCAAGTACTAATGTGCCTTGGCACAGGATTTGGTTATACTTGGCCGTACTCATGACCACGCATATTGCTTCATCATGCACTTTGTCTATAGTCATAAATCATTATAGATGCTACTTAAAATGAATTATAATTTCTAGTGTCCAATGGATGTTCTTGACTAGGTAAACTACTGGTTGACAGATTATATTACATGAGTACCTCTACTCACCTATAAATACCTCAATAATCAACTGTAGTATGGCCAAGATTTGGTCATCATAGAAAACGTAGGAAAACCTGGCAAAAACAGGCTGTCAAATTTGCCTCATTTTGTATATTCTTTTAAGGATAAAATGATAGAATTTTTCCATTTTTAATTCCTCCACAATGCTGCATGGCTAAATAGACTGCTCATAGAACTCTATCTGTGCAAGCAAAATACCACAAGATACTTTTATTTCTCACCTGAGAGCTCACCTGGGATCTAAAGACCAATCAGCTACCAGATCAATCCACAATATTATCGTCCAAACAAAAAGTATAGCAAAATGAATAATTCACAGACTGTCTCAATTTCAACATTACTTTTAAAGGAAATCTCTTGTGACGACCCCAACTTTATACAAGGACAATCATTTCTGTCAGAGAATGAGTCATGTGATTGTTTTATATTTACTGTATGTGATGTGTCATGAATATGTATTCAGCGTTATGTTCAATTTGAATGAAACAGTACAGTTAATTCATGTCATTAATGGAAAAAAAACTGCACAGTATAGTATTCTTTACTCATAAGATACAGCAATAACATGATACTATACAGTTTGTACTTGAAAATTAGGATGAAGCTCCATGCAGAGAACCGAAAGCAATACCATGAAAATGGCACATACCTGGACTACATTTGTCCAGTTTACAGTGAGAGTATTGTTATTATAATTAATGTTAGAATAAAAAAGAATGTTATATAAACTATAGCATTATTGCAATGAAAGAAGTCTCTCTCCCATGAGTGAGACAACACAAGCTTAACTGTGGCCACAATTAGCAAAGGTAGGATGGAAAGTGATGCTAAAATATAAACTAACAATACCAAAGAAGACAAGAGACATGAAGTCATGTCAGGTCTAGACCAATATGCGGTTAGATGCTAACATTAACTGCAATTAGTGTTTTTGGTATATACTTATCATTGGGTATATACTTTAATAGAAAATTATACATGACTACTAAAGGCAGTGAAAGTATTGAAATATTGAATGTTTGTAGTTTAGGTTACAGTACAGCATTATTTAACTACAGCACAGAGAGCAAGGTGATGAGGTAGGTCACTTTGTAAAAAGCTATTCATCTTTAATATTTTCCATGCTTTGGCAGATCATTTATTGGTTTTCTAAACCATCTATCAAACCATTCAGCTGTGCTGATTGGCCCGCCAGCTTGCAAAAGAGACCAGAAAATCAATTTGAAACCAGGATCTCTACTGGCATTTGATTAAGAGTTTTGCCTCGCCTGGGAGGAAAAAAAGCTCACTGTCATTATACTGCAACTTGCACCACAGTCATCTTCACCTAACATTGCTCTCACATCTATCCCACCCTCCGTCTGCAATATTTCACCCCCATTTTTCTGTCACTGCCTGTTTTCTCCTGCTCATCTCCATTCACCTTTGCCAAGTTTTTGACACTAGCTTTGAGAAGTTAAGTCAGTTTGACTTTTTTATATGTAAAAACAATGGGAAGGGGAGAAGGACACAACGTCTGCTGTGCCTTGATTCCCATGAGTCTCCCTACTGGCAAAGAGAAGCGTCATGACAACTGCAGCCAGGGGTTTAAGCACCAATTAGCTACAGTTAATGAAGGCTCATTAGCGTCTGGTAAGTTTCACTCACTCTTCCTTCACACTTCTCCTCTATTACTGCTCAGATATAGACCCTGGGTGACCTCAAAGACAAGTGAAAGCAGGACACACAAAATGATCAACCTATACTACAGTGGGTAAAAGAAATGAGACAGAAGGAGAACTGATAATGCTGAGCAGAGGATTCATCTTGACAAACAGGCACACTGAAACAGAATGCTGTGTAAAAAGTTTCATAATTCATTTGCTGGCTTTACTGACACCACCTACAGTACAGGGAAACTGTGAGTTTCAAAGTGAGGAATTCATTTCCTTGTAAATACATTTCAGCAAATGGGTAGAAAAAGTATGGCCAATACTGTCAAACTGTATTGGCAGTTGCTCTGGTTTACTCTTGGATACCCTTACAACTGACACAGGGTTACTTTAACACTGAAGGAATCTCAAATTCATGTTTACCCTCAGGTACATTGTGGGTTCAGAAAAAAGCATTTTCATCATCATGGACATAATGATAATGACTTACTTGGAAATTGGACTTCTGTATTCATGCCTGGATGTTTAGTTTGGACATGTTTGTGCCCCATGTCTCTCCACACTCCCCTTCAAGTTAAAATTCCATTAACACTTGTGCAACACAGAAATTCTTTATTTTTAAACCCGTGTGGTTTGACATGTGGAATTCATCAGGGTCGTCAGTTCAACATTTTAAGGTAGGAGATAGAGTACAGAGGTGATTTACAGCAGCTACAACAAGGACAATTATGTCAGGGATTGCAAGACACAGCAGGCAGGAAAAGGAGAGCTGATGTGAGAGAACAGTGAGATGGCATCAGGTATCAAACAGAACAAAAACAACTTGTAGACATGGAATTTTTTTTCAATTTTTACTCTATGAATCAAGAATTTACTTGGGGCAAACAAGAGGTGATTGTGGAAATACAAAAAACAGGATGAGTTGAAGCAAAGGAGTAGTTTCAGTAGTTTCAGTAGTTCAGTACAAGAAAGAACTAGTATTTGTTTGTGAGTTTGTTTAACTATGAAACTTAATGTTAAGGAGTATTTGAAGCATAGGAAACTTTCCCAACTAAACTATTTACAGATATCTCAATGCTCAGATATCTGTAAAATTAAAGTGTTTTAACCTTTAGTGGATGTGTTGAAACACAACAACATTTTAAATACTGTTTTTTGGACTTACTCAAAAATGTTGGCAAAAGTGTGAGTCTCTTGGAAAAGATTAGTAACCTTAAAAAAGTGTATGAGAAATGGGATGAAGATCTTCAGAACACCACAGTAAACAGGCTAGAAGGCTAGAAATGGGCACAACATTGATGTGTAAGAATAATTGCATCTATCAGGAATTGCTTCAATACCTAGAGAAATTTACCATCCATGATGTCTACAGTAATTACTTCCTATTTGATTTTTATTGTCCTGCAGATTGTGCAATCCAATCGGACCCTCTTTATCTTTGGCAGTGTATCAAATACAATGGGAAACTGTTCAAAGAGAAAACGAAGTAAAGACAACAACCAAAACTGGACTGAAAGGCCTTTAGGGACTTCAGAGGTCAAGCTTATTTGAAAGTTAAGCACATTTTTTCTAACGTGAGCTCATTAATGGCAGTGATTTTAACTCCAGTTGTAGAACCATCCCTACCACCCTCAAGGGGAAAGCTGGTCCTCAGGGGGGGGGGCAAAAAGGTGTTAGAATAACCTGTTATGGACTGTCCTTCCGCAGTGCACCAACACACACATAAATCAGCATCATTAAACTGACCCCCTGCTAGCTGTCTCTGAACAGGGGAAGCCCCAGCGCAGCAAGTGGTAAAGAAGCTCACATCAGTTAACATAGAGGTAGGCATGTAGGATGAACTGAGGGACATCTCTGTATTATTCACATCAAATGGCAAAGATAGATTCATGACCTGTAATGTATGTGTGTGTGTATAATTCAAAGTTTAGAAGTGTAGATACTTGACACAGCCAATATTTGTATGATTAATGAAATAAACTGGTCTAAAATTTGTTGTTTCTGAGCCAAACAAGAACCCTGAACAGCTGCATTGATCTTATCCATTACTTTCCTTTTTTTTGTCCTTGATCTCTCCTGATTCTTCAGTTTTGTTTAATAACACTTTGATTAAGCTTGAGTATGAAGTTTGTTGGCTGTTCTTAAATAAAACTGATGTAATAGACAAGATGATTAATACACTAAATCTCATCTCATCAAGTTCAACACTGAGTATAAGGAGAGGGCATTTTAACTGCTTCGCCATTAGAAGCTGTTCTGCCTGTCATAATATCATTGCTAAAACAAACATCTAATGGTGGCCTATGACTGTTCTGTATATATTGCAAGTGGACTTTTAAATTCATCTTCGACGTCATCATTTAAAGATCACATGGCGTGTTCCTTAGGTGTGATGCAGCCACTTGTACGAATGGAGTAACCACATTGCTCTAAATCACAGCTGATTAATTGTTTAGACAAGAAAAAAAAAAAACACTTGTACTGATGTGTTTGTACATGTTTGATCTGTGTTCACTAGGGTCCTAAATGAAAAAGGGCACCTGGGATCTGTTGTACTTGTTCATGTGCTGTTACACTCTGATTAGATGCTGGGCTATTGGTTTTTCCCACTTTACAGCCGTTAGTGAACAGACAATCAAAAGCAGTAATTAAGTGACCACATACATGAATACTGTCTGTTGTTTGTAATGGCTTACTGACCATGAAATGAGTCCTAGAAAAGCTATCAGTGCTTCCAGCTTGAAAAACACCCCTGGTAGCATTTTGCGCTGCTGATAAAATGCTGATGAATTTGAATTAGTCCTCTGGTTGTCGTCTTGATATTGTGAAGAACGGTGTGCTGCATCTATGAATCCAGTGTCACAAGCATCCCACTAAGTAAGCTTTAAATGTAGGTACCGGCAGAGAAATTCGTAGCACACTAGTGGGTCCCTCAGCCTAAAACAACTTGTTCTCCAGCAAAGAAAACAGATTCCTGGATGGATATCAAAGAAGACCTTTACACTGCAGAGTTGTATGCTGGTGGGAGTTGCTGCAGCAACGCAGAGGGCATCAGGCTGCAGCCCAGTGGGGGCTGAAGTCTGGACAGAGACATCAGCACATTCATAATGTAGCAAGGGCTCATGGTAGCAGTATTCGGCTTTCTCCACCTTAGATTTAATACCACCTAGTTTTCACAATTTGTAAAGCAGCTTCCTGGTCCTTGGTTAATCCTGAAACAAGAGTTGCTTAATTTCACACAAAACCATACAAGACCACCAAGACTAAAACCAAGAAGCACGCCTCTGTCAACATGGTCCATTCCTCTGAATGTGTTGTTTTAATGACCATACATTTTATAATAACCTAAAAATGGAAAAATATCTGCAAAGGAGGTTCGGCATGTAGTGAGCTAATAAAGTTGGCTTTTTGCTCACTAGGGCTTCATTTAAATAACAGTGCGTAGGATCCCTATGAAATATGAAATGTGTATACACACGTAAAAAATAAACACTACACTACACTTAAAAATAACTGCATGTGCTATAAACTGAATAAAACATTTGTCACTTGACATTTGTCTCTGTAATGTAAAGTCACTGTGAATCTCCACATAGTGGTGCTGATTATTATCTATTATCTATTCAGCAGCGCATTTAACAGAGCAAACTCCATCTAAATTGTGCAAATCTCAAAATTGCAAATATTTCATAATTCACAATGGTAGAAAATGGATTAATGGATGGACATGAAGACTGAAGAAGACTGAGTGGGGATGATCATACTTTTGCCTTAAGTGGCTGTTTGAGGAGCTGCAAGTTTTAGCACTTCTGCACTGCCTTAACTTTTCAGCTGCTACAGAAAATCTAGACACTTGTAGGTGAGATGGAGGTTCAGAATTGGACAAGCTGAAATTAAGAAAAGGTGGTGGGATCTAAATGTGGAGAAAGAAAACAAACTACATAAACACTAGGTTTAGTGATATATGCGCAGTAGTTGAAGAAGTTACTGTAAACTAGTGATATTCTGATTCTAGAGTCTATTATTTAATCTTATTTTCACTAAACAAAGTCAAATTTCCTCTGTCTGTACGCCACAAGAAGGGTATTGTTTAATTTGTTCAATTAGTTGTTTCGGTGCTATCAAATCAGGAGAGCTAAACAATTAAAAGGAATATGAAATGTGGGAGAGGGCTCTGAATTATTGATCCACGTGGCTGTCAGGGAGCAGTTTAAGCTGTGAGGTGGCGAGGATCAGAGGCCCTTCTTTCTTTGCTCAGTTGTTAGCACTGTCAGTCATCCACATAGCACACATTCATCTCCATTCAACAATATGCCCCCGTTATATTCTTGTTCAAGCAGCACATCCTTGAGCTCATTACCCTGCCAGCATACATACACACATGCTCACTCACACATAAGAAGCATACGCTTTAGTGCACTGAGGCGTTGAAGAAAAAGCTTACTTTTGTTTCATTATTAATTTACTTATTTATTCATAGCATCAATAAAACATGGCAATGAGTCTGGAGTCTGACGAAACAATACTGAATTGAGTGAGAATAAACCAACTAGATTCGAAGGAGATCATATCCCACACTAACTGCCAGTGGTTTTGTTCGAGCCACCTGGGTTAACATAGCAGGAGATCATGATAGGCAAAGCAAATGATACCATATCTTTCATATGGTGATTTTGCCCATTGGAAGCAGAATCTAATGCTGGGTGTCAGGGCTATAGATAATGATTGTTCAGTCCTTCATACTAAAAGAAGCAGGACCGCTGGAACAAATAGGTAGGGGAAATCATTGGGGAAGCTGGACTGAATTCCACTTGATTTACCGATAAAATGTATTTAAAGAGAAATTCATGTCATTGCGAGTAAAATTCAAACATAATCTGTCAGCATGAGGCATAGGTATTCTTAAAAGCCCATTTCAGATCTAAAGTATGAAAACTTCTCTAGGACCCAGCAAGAGGGGCCAAGTTTACAATGGGATTACTTTCAATTGTTATCTAAAAAGAGTTAAAGAGACAAAAAAAACGCATGTAGATTACTTAAAATATTCTTTCCTTATAGAGAATGTCTTCACTTTTCAAAGAAAGTTTGCAAGTTTCCTTTTTGCCTGAAGGCAGATATACTGTAGATCTAAGTCAGTACTACACCATATTTCACAGTGCTTCATGATCTGCATTCAAATGATGGTCACTTGCAAGTTTCACTATTAAATTAATAATAATATTAATGTATAATATTATTCAGAGGACCTCATTTTAATACTGAAATTACATCACTTTTGAAAGAACAAAGTGTGTATTCATCAAATGTTCTCATTTTGAGTAAGTACAATAAGGAATTTATGATCTATATGAGCTGCAAGAATCACTTAGTCAATCTAAGGGAAAATAGTAGTGAACTATTTCTATAATTTAATAGTCATTTCAGTTATGATGTCTAATGTCAGTCTGTCAATCAGTCAGTTTTTCTATCGGGGTGTGGAGACTACTGTAACTGTCCTAAAAGAGTTTGGCTGATGTTTTGACTGCTCTGTTTTGTTGTGCTGTAACAGTCTGTATTAGAATGTCAGAAACAATTTAGTGATTTTCCTACAAAATTAAAAGATGACTGAAACACGATAATAATAGTTAAGTACAACTGTCCCTTGGAGTCACAAAGGGTTCTTGTCACATAGATTTTACAAGTGACATACAGCATATTTACGTATACAGAACATGTTTTATTCTATAGTTGTCACAATCCGCTCCTGGTTTTCCTCTCAAACACCCCCACACTACCTGCTTAACTTCCTGCCCCCATTAAGCTTATCAGACTCACCTGTTGCTCCCCAGCTGCAATCAATCACCCAGCCTCCTTTAAAGCAGCTCCTCCACACTCACTCCCTGCCAGAATGTCTTTCGCAACATGAAAAGCTCTCCAGCCTTTTTCTCTGGACTGATCTCTCGGCTTAGACCCTGCCTGTCACGGACCTGTTGTCCATGTCTCTGCCCAGGTAACCCGACCTGCCTTCATCCTCTGGACTTTGCTTCTTCTCGTTCCCTGTCTGCCTGCTGCCTGCTGCCTGCCTGAACTCCCTCTTCGGAGGTTCCTGTCTAGTTCAGCACTTGGCATGTGCTCACCACCATATCATTGTTTGTCTGGACTCTGTACCAATAAAGCCCTGAACTTTACTGATTTTGATTTGTGCCGTACTTGGGTCCGAACTCACACCCATTACAATAGTATAAAGTTTTTAAAGTTATAATGCCAAGAATCAGCAAACAAAACCATTTCACGATAACAGGATATCTTTAAACTTTAACTTTAATTGTAGGAGCCAATTCATGACAACTAATTTCTCAAATTCAAATTGGTCAGTTTTTATTTTGTGTGTTGTCTGTAGACCTTGTTCGGCCTTATTCTAATGATTAGGTAATTATTTTTTTTCTTTACACAACCTTTTTTTCTAAATTGTAAATACAAAAATAAATAATATCCTTAAATCGAATAATCGCTGTGCATCTGTTTATTATTTTTACTATTATTTTAGTTTAAACACTCGGGTGCCAGGCAGTGAGACTAGCAGATGCCTCCAAACATCCAATCTTAGCTTTCAGGAGCACACATACGTCAAAGCACAAAAATAACAATCGAACATACTTCAGACGCAGTGTATTTTCTTTATCTCTCTCTGCCAACAAGTCACTCACACACACACACACACAAACACTCACACTTGCAAATTAACAGCCTTGTGCTGTTTATCATCTGATTCAGTTAAAGCAGTGGAGGCGAGGAGATCAGAACTCGTGGGACAACAATTTTAACGACCACAAAACAAATGAGCTGAGGTTCAGCCACTGACATTTAAATGAGGGTAATGAGGTTGCTTGTCATCGCCACTCTCCTGCCGGCCGCAGAATATGAGCCGTTCTCTTTTTCGCTGTCTCTTGCTCAACTCTGTCCCTCTATTTTTACAGTGAGTTTCCCACCTCCCGTCACTCCTTCTCAGATGGAAATTGAAATCAGATGGAAAATGAAACATTTGTGCTGGCAAAACGTTCAATCTGCCTCACCTTCCCTCTCCTGCCATGTTTATTCTTCTTTCATTGCATTCATCATCTTTTATATCCTGCCAGAGGAAATGCAATGTGCACTGGGTGGTTTGCTAATCTCAGGCCAAGCCCTCAGAGCCTATGGTTTCGAGTAACTCCCCAAACACATAAATCACCAGCTCTTATTTATCTTGCACTTGGGTAGCGCAAGCTGCAGCGACAAGTCATTTTGGAATATAATGCAGATGGGGCTAATAAAGCTGATGAACTTTAAATACTACCATGCATTTTTGATAATAAAACTATGCAACCATCATATATAGACAAAATTAACAACTGTCAAATGCTTTGAAAGCAGACTCTGAAAGCAGACTTAAAACTTTAGCTGACTTTGGAAGTTTCACTATCCAGTTGCATTTGGGTAATCAAACCATTTAAATCCTGGCCTTGAACAAATTCATAATTATATTATATCATTCTCTTAACAGTTATCCAGCTTTTTTTCAGTCTTTTATCAAAGGTCATTGTGAAAATTTGATTTAATTCCCATCAGCTCAGCAGTCACAGCAGGATACCAAGAAGGGTGAAGGCCAAAAGCATGTTTATTTGAGCAGTCTCTCAGTTCTCACCTTCAGCTCATATCTTACAAGAGGTGGAGAATCATGGGACCTCATTAACAGGACAGTCGTGGTGGTCGTTCACGGCATGCGTAAACTCTAGCATCCACCAAACGGATAAACAGATAAAGAGAAGCTGCAGTAATGCAGATGCTCCTTTCCTGTGATGCGCGAGGAGACCTTAATCACCCCACTGAATCTGGTTCATTGGACTGTATGGTGTTGGCCAACTGCTCGGGCTCATGTCACATCTACAGTCTCCTTCAGGACTGGGCTCCTTTGATGTGGAATACATTAACATTGTAATTTTAAATATGGAAAAACGTGAAAGGCTGTTCATGTTGGATTTAACCATTAATTCAAGTCTGTTCATTCAGAATCATTCATGCCAGAATTTAATTTATCCTTCACTCTCTGTCTCTGGCTCAACTCATTTTGACATGTATGCATATTACTTTGAAGGGAAGCACAAACTGTCATTTTAAGGTTTTACCTGGTTTCCTTTTGTCCCTTTCAGCTTACTTTTTCTGCCAACGACTGAGGGCCTCTCCATCAATTAAAAATAAAATAAATAAATAAACAAATACAAACCTTTGGACAAAAACCTAATCATGACTTCTCGTTGATCAATGTCATCCAAAAATCATTAACTTTTTCAGGCATAAGCTGGTGTGCTTTATTTACTATGGAAGTTAATATTTTTGAACTCCATGCCAGATATGGTCTAAAATAGATCAGAGAAAAGTTGGGCAACTTAAAAAAAAACCCTAATGGACAAAGGACACCACAGCAACACAGTATAGGCAGTGGCAATTAAAAAGTGCTGCAATATGCTAAAACTGCTACAACCCCCCCATAGAACTGTATTCATTTAAGGTGCTCAATGAATGCAAATTAATTACCATTGAATGGTATAAATGAAGTGATGCAGTCATGAATTTTGATGGGCCCATTTTACCAAAGGAGATCACACATGCATATTGGTAGCAGCTCGCAGAGACACATCATTTTCTTCTCATCTTGGTGGGCAAACCTGTTAAGCTTTCAACAGAAGAGCTCCTCCAAAGGTTTAAGAAAAATGAAATATAAATGACTAATAAGAGAGGCGCATTAATTCAAAGGTAATGTTGGAAGCTTAGATATAAGGTACAAATTGTAAGTGATTGTAGGTTCTGCCCTAGTGACAAGCTTTCGGACCCCTACAGGTACAGATTTAACATACTTTGCTGGTTTCTTACAGTATGTGGTGTTATATGTAGCATTTGAAATTTAGTGTACGTTAGTTGAAGCCCCAGGAAAAGAAGGTAGACAATTAACTTAATCTAATCTGAGCTACACATGTGGTTACTCCTTTTTTTTTTACATCAGTCACCTTATCAGCAGATCTCAGTCCAGTTGTTTTGGGTCACACTAGTACTGAAAATCTTGAACATCAGTCCAAACAAATACACCTCACTTCATTTTAACCTTCAAAACAATTAAATAATGGGTGAAATGATGACATGATCATGTCAACTTTGTGATTCCCACAATTTTATTTTTTTAATGAATTTTGCACGCTAATTTCTGTCTTTCCGAGTTTATTGTTTGTTTTTTGTTTTTTTACAAGGAACAAGATTGAAGCAGGAGAAAAGGACCAAGCTGACATCAGATAAATCAGAGAGAGAAAAGCAAACCCAACGAACGCAGCAAATCCTGTTCAGCATGGATCCTGGAGACAAGCAGGAGGAAGATGGAGATAGTGCATAGTGGGTGAGAGAAAGAGAGGGGTAAATGGGAAGCAGATGAGAGGCAGCAGCTGTTGGAGAAGCATTCTGAAGGTGGCGCAGCCCAGCACCTCAGCTTGCCCCATTGATTTCAGCTCAACAACAAATTGGACCATTTTTCACACCGTATTGCTGTGGTACCACTTTTATTTATTCCATAGAGCATAGAGCCTTCTGCTCTATGTGTCCAGTCTGAGACCACCAACACTGCACCGAAATAAAACTAAGCAGGGATTTCCAGCCAGTGATAGTTAAAACCACACCAGTCACCAGCAGATTTTATGTACTGCAGCTGGCCAGCATAAGTTAGCACTGATGCCAAAACGGTTGAGCATTGTTTGTTTATTGGAAGAGAGCGCTAATTAGCTCAAGCAACAGATTAGTGTTACTGTTCCTGGTAATTCTTTATCTAATTAAGATATTTAATAGCTTCATGGGTTAATTTAAAACACTTGCTGACTTTGTTTCCAGCTGACTGTTTTTTTGTTATTGTTGTAAGAGGCACCACTTTAAATTACAGTCTGCAGATGTTCTACTTCATTCCAAATTTGCTAGTTTCTTTATAAGATCATGAGTTTCAGTGGCATTCATTGCACAGAGAGCTTTTAAGGTGTAATATTAAAATAAATCAGTAAATTGTAAGACTGGCCACTCTAGCTTAAATTATAAATTGTTATTAAATTATTTGTATTTTGATTGGAGCTATTAGCTTTCACTGTAATACTTTTTCCTTTCCTTCGTCTTCAGACGCACGATAAACACTAATAATGGTATGGTTACACCTTGAACCAATGAATTATCAAGCGCCATCCAACTCTTTGCCTCTCTCGTAGAATATGGTGTACATTTCTGTCATGTTAAACTGGTTAAACTCATAATCCAGAGCTTCCTTCCTGGATTTTGGTGTGATCATGGTCAGATCTGATTTTACCTCCTTAAGAAGTTCTAGAGTTGGTTGAGAACATTACTAGAAAAAAAACAAAAATCAACCCTCTATAGCAAAACTTTAAAACCTTTAGCACACGTATTTCAGATAGAGAGAGGAGTCTTGAATCAGTTCATAAAAACCAGATCGAGCACTGCATTATTAATGCACATATTGCCATTGGACCCATAACTTTCTGTTTTGAATAAAAGGTTGAGTTTCAGTGACTATTTTCCGCTTGATTAACCCATCCACTACAGGACCAGCTCAAAAAAGCAGAAAAAGCAAAGTTAGAGACTTGAGAGGCCAGTGAACACACTGGAGCATTTGGCAGGTAAATAAACAAAAACAAAGGCTGAACTTTGATATGTGAATTTGAGATGTTTGCAAATCAAGCCAATTCATGCATGGCAAACTGCCACGCTGCTTCTCATTGCCACTGTGTTATTTCTTTCATACTGTCAGCTGATTTAGTTTAAGTTTCTAATGTAACCCAGTTTTGAATCTTGAAGCATTCCAGTGTGGTTATCTGACATCAGCATTCTTTTGCATATCGAACAAAATGAGAAAAAGCTCTAAATTGTGAATTCAGAGCTATGGCAGACATTTCAGGTGCAGAAGCCCCCTCGGAGAATCATATTAAAATGGAGCAGTGCTTCACTATGTACTGTCCCGTAATAAATTCACCTTTACCTGTTGTTTTAAGGTTTTCACGCACATGCACAAAAATCTTTTTTTTTAAATGTGTGGAACTCTAGTCCTTTTTTTTTTTTTTTGTCATTCTCACTGCTTTAAAGTCACTATTGCTCATCTCCTCCCCTACTCCATCCCTCAGCCTGTTAACTGTAATCTCTTTCACCATTCAGACATACAGGTCGCCTTGTCGTCACTTCAAATCCCTTCCTCACCACTTCTGCCACTCTGTCTGGGGAGGTGGGTGCACTTTGACACCTCAGCATCACTTTACTTCCCTTCTCCTACTCACCACACACTATGGTTCCAACTTTATAGGCCCAGGAGTGATGTGAGGACTTAGCAGGAGCCTAAGCCAAAGTGACAGTTCGTCGGTTAGAGAAACATCAAACTGCTGAATGTGAAGGTAGTTGCTGGTGGGCTGAGTGTGAACATAATGGATGGCTGGCTTCAGAAGCCATCTGTGAGCTGTCCATATCAAACGCTGCCCTATCGGTTGGCCCAAATTGGATTCAAATGTTGAGGCACATTTTGAATGCTTATTTCAAGTTGTTTTTTTTTCATTTGGTGCACATGTACCCCTCTACTCTGGGAAAAACAAAGAAACTGGAAAATTGTAATGTCACAGTAAACGCTTATTTATCTCTACTTGCTAGCAAACACCAGCTACCTCATTTTGCTCACTTTTAATTTAAGATGTTGTGACTAATTTCAGAATGAGATCCTTCTTTCAAAATGAGAGTGATTCCTTATGAAATGTAATCCTTCAAAAAAAACAGTTTAAGGTCATTCAAATAATTGCATTTGGTCTACCAAAATCCCTTCAGCTTGTGTTTTATCCATTCCACTCAGTAATGGCTTAGCTTAATTGTGTTTCATTATGTAATCTCTTGATAAATGGCCTTTTTACCTTTCCAACAGGCTTAGTTAAGAAGTTAACACACAACGTGAGACAGGTTTCATTTCAGCAAAACCGAGAAAAAAAAAATAGACAGGAAGTCATGTCTTCCTAGAGCAGTCAAGGTCACCAAAGTTTGTCAATATTATATTCGCAAACTTTATCTATCTATCTATCTATCTATCTATCTATCTATCTATCTATCTATCTATCTATCTAGTTAATCAATCATGAATTAATGCCTACAAGGATGAGTAGAAACAACAAACAGCAGCAAGAAAATGGGCTGAGGTTTGAGGATAACCACTGAATGAATAACTGGGTGGGGGTTGTGGCAAGTAAGTAGTATTAGAAAATAATACGTAATACTAAGTTGTTTTACCATAGAATGATGAATCACTGTAGAAACTAAACTGTTGGTAGATGATACACATTTGACCCGTAAACTTGGAAAATGCTAATTTATCATAAAAAAAAGAAGATACACTTTGCACATTCACAGTCCCTAACACTAATACAACAGCACAGCGCAATATGGAGGAAAGAAAATTATCTTTTTCAAGGTAACAAAGTGCATAAAATGTTCTCCCGAATTTTTGATGTCATGAATAATTACGATTAAAATTAAAAATCAGGTTTTTAAATTCCTGACCTTAATGAAATCGAATATCAACTCTTCTATTTCTTACAAAATGTAGTGGAGAATTTTTGGCCACCTTTCAACCAAAGATTTTCCTGAATTGTTGCAGCATGCGTGTAAAGCATGTATAAAGCATCAGTAAATGATTAATTAACCATTAATAAAGTAAGTACTAACATTATATAAAATATCTATTAAAACTTTGCAAATTGTGTTTAAAAAAAATAAATAAATAAAGAAGCTATTGATGGCTGTGGTCAAGACCAAAGTAAACAACAACGGAGGGTGGTTTATATTTACCAAAATGACTGGTCGAATGTATGGCCAATCAATAACCTGCTTCTGCATCAGCCTACTTCATCACAAAGGTAATATTTGAAATGAAATATACGTATGGAATGAAATATATATATATTCTTTATTTAGTGATCCCCTTGCATGTTAGAATTTAAAACATGCAGATAACTCCATCTAATCAAGTTCATGTAAACCAACAGACTGCAGGAGAAGCAAGGGAGTGAGGATACGCATGTTAGAATATTCAAACAAACACACACACACACACACACACACACACACACATTGAGGTGGAAAACTCTGAAAAATGAACGTGAGCGACATTCTGATCTCCAAGTTTAAGATTACATGCACCCACACACAACACTAAACTAGTGAACTGCTAAGTGGTATTTTGTTCCCAATGTGTGTGTGTGTGTGTGTCTGCATTTGTAGCCCTAATTATATCGAGCAGTTTTGTCTCGCAGACAGATTATTCCAAGCACCTCAACCT
>KV751381.1:227761-260790 GCA_001698575.1 Mola mola | reverse complement strand
CCCAGTGTGTTTGAAAGCTTAAAGATGGACTTTACACTTGAGCTTTTATGTCATTTTCATCAAATTCAAGTATAATACTGAATCTACTTACTGAATCCAAATTTGCATGGATCCTCGACCGAATTGAACATTTGCAAGCAAGTAAAGTAGCACAACTGTTGGCAAGAGTCTTAAATACAGATACAATAAACACTGACTTAAAATATTATTTCTTGGGTTTGAGACCTCAAATGTTCTTGCTCCTAAATACTGTATATTTGCAGTGCATTTACCCTGAAGATTACTGACATTAGATGGAGCCTTGCTAGTTACTACCAGATCACAGAGGCCCCAGATTTCAGAACTCTCCACCAGTTGTATTCAGACACACTGAGCCTCTAAATGTCTCTTTGAAACTTTTGCTTTTGTGCAAGCTTAATTAAACATTAAGTATTTCCATTTGAATGATTTTACTGATTTTAATCATTTTAATCCTATTTGATCTGTGTTGCACAATACAGATCCTGAAAGATATTGAATCACTTTTTGTTGACTGAGAAAGGAGCAATAAATGGTTTGAGCAATTAATTTTCACAATCTGAAGCTACAATCTAAGGATGATAGAAGCAACACAATAGTTAAAAACCTTTGACATTAACTTGTACACTTGATTGACATACAATTGTATCCTGTGGTAAAAATCTTTATAACAGATGATTCTCGTGAGATGGAAAGTTTTCAGTTGACCGGCCTGAGTGCCTTAAAACGATGCCCCCTCCCGCTTGCCAATAAGAAAGTCACCCTGGCAGCGCGAGCTGTGCTCTAACCCCCTCCTTTATGACCGACAACATCCTGACTGTGGAATTCCACGGTGATGGCTTTTTGTTTTAGGTCACCAGGGCTACGAAAACGGCTGATAAGGGAAATTAGGCAGCATTCCAGCTACCAAAAGCTGGAACGGGGTGCGAGTGACTTTTGGAGGCCTTTGTGGGGAGGGGACTATAAAAACCACCACACTACCACATGTCAAACTGAGCTTGTATGGACACAGAGGCTGTTGTGCTCTGTGTTTGTACGTGTTCCCAACGTCGTTAATAAACTTTGAGTGTACCATTTTTAGTTGCCTTGGATATTTTTTGACTACAATCCCCAGAAATCTCAGATGTACTCATAAGAATGGCAGCTGCAAAAAAGACGGAAGCAGGAGGAAGGAGACATGAAAGTATCTGACTTTCCAATTAATTTACATTTCACTTAGTGTAGATTGGACTCAAAGTCATGGAGATATGACTGAAAATATTGCTATTATCTTTACATATAACACCACTTGGTTGCCAATCCTGATGTCACAAAATGCTGCTTAGTTTTCCATTGCTCTTTTAAAAAGTGAGGGTTTGATTCAGTAGCATCTGAATGCCTGGAAATTTCATCCAAATTGGAACCCACTATGGAGAAAATGGTCTTAGTTTTAGGTCTTAAAAAGCACTTTATGTGCCTTATGTGTTGGTTTGGCTCAATAATGATAGGTTTGTTTTAGATCAGTTCATGTTTAAAGATTCACGTCTCTAAACTTCACTGCAGCTGAATGTAATTTTCTCTTTTCACCGTCACAGAATTGAAAAAAAAAAAAAGGGATAAGGCTTCATCTCTTTCTAGAAATGTTCCTTTTACACTGAATAATCCACAGAACACGCTGTCAACAGTTTTCAGAGAGATTCTTCACAAGTATTTGGAATTCGTGATCACATTCTGGAAAGTATTATTTCGATTTTTCTATCAGTGACCTCATGATGGATCACAGATCTTGCCGTTAGAGTGTTAGTGGTTTCCTCCATCTATTCATTCCTGCAGGTCTCATGCAATTGGCCCAGCTTTGTGGCAGCTGCATGAACAAAACAACACATGCCCGTTACAATTCAATTAGAATGCACTTTGTCATCCCTCACACCCTCCCTGATGCTAGAAGAGCATTTTAGCCAGAGCCACAGAGAAACAAATTAAAAGAGTTTAGGAGAAAAGCAAGTCTTACAGTGTGTGAGCAGTGGGAAAAAATGGAAACTTCCAAGACTGTGATTGTGGAGACAAAGTGACACATATGTGCAACGGATGTTTTTGAATCCAGATTAGGATGGATAGGATTACTTAAATTGGGAAATCCTGTCCAATAAAAGTATGACAGGCTGCAATAATGCCTGTGTTGTCTGAGCTGGACTTGACAGTCGATCTCCACACTCCAAGGCTAATAAATTCTATTTCAAACACACAATTACGTTGATTTGACACTATGCAGGGTAGTGAAACTGGTTTCTGGCAGCCATCACCTGTTTGTCTGAAAGCAGATTGAAAGCTTGGCAAGGCAACTTATTGACTGGTTGCGTTTCGCGCTGTCAGTTTAACATTTTCATTAAACATCGCTTTGATGCTGTGAAACCAAATGGGACAGATGAAAGTGAGAGCTGTCGTTGACCCTCACACATCTGCTTCATCCAATATTTGGCTGGCAACTATTTTAATGAGGCTAACTCACACACGTGTGTCATGAATCAGCCACAACGAACGTTATTCCTCTGACATTTTCTACTATGTATTTGGTGTTGGCATGTGTGGTCCCAATATCAAGCTTTGCTGTGTCATCTTCACAACAGATTATTTTCTCTGTTTATGAACCATATTGTTATCACATATTTTTGTGCATAGAACATACTATGTTCAATAATTGCTGGTCATTTTTAACCAAACCCAATTGTATTAAAACCCAAAGGTCATGTCCACTGGAAAACAGTAATAAATATAATAAAATCTAGTATATACTTTAACATTTTGTTGATTACAATTTTATCAAGAATGTGCACATGTTATAAAACCTCTGTGTGTGTCTGTGCTTTAACAGTTTTAGTATGTATGATGATAAAAAAAAATTGCACGCAATTTTTGCGTGTTTTCTCACAAATGTGTTGCAACAGCTAACTGTTCCAAGACACTTGAATTGCATGATGTTATTAGTGTCAGTTTTGGCTTTCCTTCTACCTTTACTTGTGATGGCACGTCTTCTTTCGATCCAGTGCCTGATGTTCCTGTCTCCAGGTTGTCACGTTAACACACTCCTGACATGCCCATTTTGTACTGCTTGTATAAATTTTATTGTTTAGACTGAGGAGTTTGCAGGTTATTGCTTTACAACCCTGCCCTGATACTGTTTCTTCTGATCTCCTTAACTTTCTTTTATGCCATATCTGCATTGCCTTGGGTGTCATGGTACTACCTGGCAAAATGTATCAATTTATATTCAATGCCGCTTGCAGTCAAAAGAAGAGCTCCAAAGAAAAGATCAATTTTCCAGTGTTAGATCTTGGCTTTTCTCACTTCTCTCTCCACTTTTCTGTCTCTTTCCTTCTCATTCACTCTAAGCTTCTGTTGTCCTCCTCTCTTGACAAAGAATGGGTGTAAGATGAATGATAAATACAGAAAGAGGTGTTGGGAGATGGCAAAAGGGCACAGAGAAGAAAGACTCCATATGGGAGAATTGGCTTGAGTGTGGATGAGTATGTGTGTGCAAACAGAATGGGACAGTAATAATAGGAAATATTGTGTAAAAATGCCAGAGCTGGATATATGGCCCAGTATTGTCCCTTGTCTCCAAATTAATAATATGCAACGTTATGTATAATTTCATGCTCTCTCTTTCTGACGCAATAATTGAAACTACAGCGAACTTATGAAAAAATGAGCTGCTATAAACAGCAATTTATGAAGAAAATACTTCGCTATCGAGAAAATGCTGCTTTTTATCAGCAACAAAACAGCTTGTCCACGGATGAGCTAGAAGAGGTCATGGTATGTTGGGAGCTTTTATACGCTTGTAGTAGAATGAAAAAAATGAATTCATTAATTAAAAACATTAAAAAGACCATTTTTCCGGTCATGTGACATGCTAGTTAGCATGTGTAATGTTCTCTGGCTCTGTTTGAGAAAACACCTTGATTTCTAGACGGTGACATAACCAGTGTCAGCTCAGAGCCTTGAAGGGCCTCCAGATATAACATGGTTTGAGTCTTGCTGGCTGCTGGGTTTAGTTCAGTCATAACTCCACTGTGCCAAAAGTTCAAACTGGTTGAACACCACTTGCTTTGCTCAGTGCAGCAGAATACTTATGTGGCAACCTAGCATGAAAAACATTGGAAATACTGGGTCTTACAGCACAGTGGAGCTCTTGTTTCCATAAAGGGGCAAAGGAGATGTACTGCCATATGTCTAACATACCAGAAATCGTAATGCACCCTGCTGGATTTTGCCGTATACAAGCAACCATATTCTCCAGCTATTTTGCTCATAATCCCTTGCATGGCAGGTGATAGGTCACAGACCAAGAGAGCAAGAGACAGACAAACTATGATCTCATAATTACCTTTTTAAATTTTATACTATGTACTACTGATCAAGGTCAAAGTTTAAGGTGCACTGACAAGGCAGTATGTCCCAATTGTGTGCATACTGCAACATTACAAACTTCATATGGCCACTGCAGTAACTGCAGTAACCCTAACCCTAACCCCCCCAAAAAAACCAAAATGATAAAGCATCTTATTCAAAAATCAGCCTTATGACCTAGAGGCAGCCTTGTGCACTGGAGGTGTTCTTTTGTACTGAGACCGAGTTGTAACCACGACAATTTCAAGGACCTTTCCTTAGCCATAACCATAGGTTGTTTGTTACAGTCTTTTTCATGCTTTATGCTGTATTACCTCAGCTGCCACGTGCAGAAAATGTTGCCATGGTCATTAAAATTAATCTATTCACATTTTATCTGAAATCATATTTCCAATTTCAACGTTCTGTCTGTTGCTGTATTCATTGTGTTTCATCGGTTTCTGTATGCCTCCAGTTACTACAGAAAGGGAACTTGTGTTTTGTTTTTGAACTTTGCATCGCATCATGAGAATGATGTTACACCTGGCGTCTCCTTCGATCGTTTCCTTGCAGAAAACTCATTTGCACGTAGTATCAGCAATACACATTCAGGAATTATCGAAGCTTCAACACAACACAAGCCCGTCTACATGAACCCAATATGACAACATTACATTTTGGCAGGTGTCATTTTACATGCACATAGACTGATAAAACCAAAGAGGAAAAAAAATATCTCAGCTGCTTGCTGCAACAATATGTAAAAGGAGATTTTTCACTTTGAAACAGACATATGAGTGCTATCATAAATGTGAGTAATGTAGTTAAGGAATAATGTACTCGCCTGGGGATAAGGGATTAAAATTAGCTGCAGCTGTACATCTGCATGTTACCTTAACACTTACATTTTTTAGAGTCTATGATCTCTGTGAAGGGCAGACTGAGCTGTGGTGCAGAGAAAAATACTGGGAAACTTGCTCTGGATAGTCAACAACTAGCACACACAAAGTTTCACAGCAATACCATATATTTTGTGTTGATGATACAAGTCAATATATCTCCTAACTTTTATTGTTTACTCATTTATCACACCACCCCCCTGTCCTTTTCTCCATTAGAAAACTCTTACTTCAGCAGCAGAAACACACACACACTCAACAGGGTTCACATTCGCTCCCCCATCCTCCTATAACTTAATCCATCCATCGTGTCTTCCTATCCCTCATCATTTGTCTTTAAACTCTTTCATTCTTCTCAGAGACGTGATTGTGGTCAATCAATCTGGCATCTGGAGTTTTTACACCCGCTGCTACTGAGGTAGAAGAAAAAGGCCCGGGCACAGGAAGAGGAGAAATGAAGGAGGGCAAATGCAATGCAAATAACATCAATTGTGAAACATGGATAACAGAAAAGAAGAAAAATAAGTGGAGAGGGGTAAGCATAGAGATAGAAAAAAAAATTTAATTCAAGCGACAGAAAGATCAAATAAGAAGAAAAACTAGCAGGGAAGAAAGAAAAGGGGTTAGAAGACCTTTCTAATTGCAGGACATGTTTTTATTTTCATTCATTCCTACATCTGCTCAGTTGCGCCGGTGTGTGGCAAGCCAGAACTGCCCTCTCTCAGTTTACAGCGAAAGTGGTAAAGAAAGTACCGCTGATAATGGATGGATGGATGGATAGCTTTAGACGGGGTGGATGAGAGAGAAAATGAGCTAAATGGATGGATTTTGCATACAGCTCAGCAAGTCATCAAGCAAACACTGTTGGTAGAGCTTCAATAAATTGTCCATACATTAAAAAAATCTCATATCAGCTGTTTTTGCCTGCATGACTGTACTCAGAGTGAAGGCTTACTGGGAGAGATCAAAACTTGAATGGAGCTAAACTTGGCTTACTACAATCAGGTAGAGACATTATAAAGTGATTAGCATCAGTCCCATTTATTTTAGACGCTTTTAAACAACTAGGCCAGTTAAAGTAGGACGTAAAAGCTAATAGCTGCTCTCTGGCAGTGACATCCTCTACACACGAATGGCACACAAATGCTGTTTCAAATGATCTCTCCTGTCAAATTAATTTCTAAATTTTGCAATGTATTATGTGACACATAAAAAGACGAGAAACATTAATTTCATGCTTTCCTTCCTCTGTTTTGTCTTCCTGTTGTTTCTCCACTGTCTCCGTCCGTTCTTTTATTCTTTTGAAATATTAACCAGGACCTATTAAACTCAGGACTACAGCAAACACATACAGCTCTAAAACTGAGAGACAAGCACAGCATTCACAGCTTTCAGAAGCCAGATGACGAATAGTCAGAGCCCGCACTACCTCCAGATCGGGCCAGCAGATAGCAGTGGGTCACCGGCTCTCTGGCTTTCTGCATATTGATCCAAACTGATGGATCCAGGTCAGGTCAATCCATTTAGGACCAGCCTGTGAAGGCCTGATAGTAACAGCGCTGATCCCTTTGGGCCTCCGCTGTGGTACAGGACCGCAGCTGGACAGAGCAAATACTGTAGGTCAGTAACTGCAATGAATGGTTGGTCAAAGCTAACGTTATACCATAATCTGAACAGACTGAGCCAGTAAGATTTGTAATGCTCTGCAGGGACGTGACACCATAGCGATTAATGGAAGGCTTTGTCAGACAGTGAATGGAGCAGAAGGCATTTTGCGACAAGACCATGTAAACCTGCAAGGTGACCCCCTACTCGTCCCCAAACATTCCCTGGTTTATGCATCTTCTCACCTTTTTAGCCATCAAGCATTAGGAATGTTTGCTAGAATATTTGAAAAAGAACAGACAAACTTCAATTAAGCCAGGATTTGCTGTGGGTCAATACCATTCAAATTACTTCAGTAGCACTGATAAAAATCTGTGTACTCAGAAACCATGGATCTCAAGAATCCTCATGTGATTCACTCATCACTAGTCGATAACACTGACTCCAGCTGTAAGAAATAACCATGAAAAATATGAGAATTTGCTCATTTTTTTTTGACATATTCTTAATTTAAAACAGTACAAAGACAATATTTGTAATATTTAACTTCATCAGCTTCATTAAATTTAATAAATACTCTATTAGCTCATTGTGAATTTGATAGTAGCCATATGTTTGTTGTTTTTGGCACCAAAAAGTTGGGAGAGCGGCAAAACAAGACTGGGAAAGTTGTATTAATGCTCCAAAAACACCTGTTTCAACACTTAACGGAGAAATAGGCTTGTTGGTATCATGATTGGTGATGAGAGACCAGGCTCAGTCATTAAATACATCGTCAATGTCCATTACGGGCACTGCTACATTGGAATCGGCAATATACCGTCTATGTACAAGGCAAAAAAAATACTTTTGGTGTAATACCATGAAATAAGACATGGTTATACTTGAGTAAAGGGTTAGAGTTGGAGTTAAAGCTTGTAACTTATGATGTGATATATACAAAAGCAGATACCTCCTGGCTCTCTGACTGATCATTGTGTCCTAGCATCTTTCTTCCTGATGTTTCAGTTGAAGCTTGTGGACACTATTTCCATAACACTGTGTGGGTGGACCAAATGTCTGTAGTCGCACCAAAAGTCGATAGCCCTCAAGCAAATGTTAGCGTTAACCTTCCTCTGACTGTTCTTCCTTCATGGTTGCATACCACGGTCTAGTCCCCTTATCAGCCTGTGCACAGGTCCCAGACTGGTGTCTGGGCAGAGGATAAAGGAAAGACTGCTTCTCCACAGCACAGATGACATGACTACAGGGTTAGAGGGAAAAGGGAGGGAGCGGAAACAACAGGGGACCGGCTTGTTCTCATGTGGTTGTGCTGTGGTTTAGTTGGTGGAGCTCAGCTCTAAGCTTTGGAACACATGCTTTTCTATGTCAAGCTGTGTCGAAAAGTCAATTTACATGTTCTGGAAATATGTTTCAAGAGGAAGGGAAACCTACAATTTGTTCTGATTCTGACAACTAGACACTACTGCCTGTGACATTACTTTGGAAGGCAAATACACAATTGACTAGTTTGAATTGAAAGTGTTTCACACTGGCAGCTTCTAAAATAGAGGATGGGCAAATGGTTAAACGCCTAGTGGTTAAGAGAAAAGTGCTCCACCAAAGTATGTCTGTAAACCTAATGAATTATTTACAATTAGTCACATAGGAAGGTGCATTATGCGGATGCACCATAGTTGCCATATCTAAAGTGTCAGCAACTCTGAAATGGTGTTAAAATTGTGAGTGCCATTAGTAGAAAAAGGCTTAAAAATGGAAAAGGACAATGGAAAAGTAGTGAATGTTGTAAATGACAGATGCTCTGCCTCCTTAGAATAAAATTAAGGAAAGGTAATTATTTGTAACCTCAGATTTTTGATGTGACTATGTTTAAAACCTGCTGTGATTTGGTTGGTTACTTGCATTTGCATAGGGCCACTAAAATGGCCAGGTTTCATCTCCAGCATAAACTCTTCCTATGACTCTTGACATGATGGTACATGAAGAGACGCAGCCGATCTCTGGACACATAAACGTGGCATACTGTAAAAGACCCAGCCACAATAATAAAAGTAAGCCTGTTACTGTATCCTTGTTCGTGTTGTTCAGTGTTCACTTCATTAATATTCTCAATATATGTTAAGTTACTCATTATATACGCTGATAATAGCTATTTAAGTGTTTTCAAAATACAGAGGACACTGGCAATCAACTTTGGAGTTGGACTATAACATATTATTAACAGTTTAATTTACGTACTATTTTAATTGTTTTATATTATTATATAAATCAAATTACTATTTAAAGTAAAATTTACTGACAAAAGCAGAAAAACTGGCACTAAAATCACATGGGTAAAGAGAACAATAGTTTACATTTTACTTGAGAAAATCCTATGCATTTACTAAGAATTTCTGTGCGGAAATTGTTATGGAACATTTTAAAGTAATTTTAATTCACTCCTTTACATTTAAGCAAAATGTGGTGACACAACAAGAACATAATACACACTTTAAATAAATATACATGCATTTAAATTCAATGAGTTCACTGTTCAGTGACAATGTGCAATGCAATGTCTAAGAAATAGTGATGGAAATTTCCAATTAGTTTTGGAACAATTTTTCCCATGAATTATTAGTATAATGTGACGTATATAGTATTCAAGCAGGGCGGCACACAGTCCATGTGCATTTTAGCAATCCTTTTACATTTTAATTAAAAGAACATAAAATCAAATGAAGAAATGTGATCTATCACAATATATACAGTATATATAAAATTGCGATACGCTGTATCGTGACCAATACGTTTCAATATCATATTGTGAGGTCCTTGCTGATACATCGTGATATTTCACTTTTTTTTAATTTTACAAAACTTCCTGCCTTATGACTGACTCCGACTAGCACTTATTTCCAGCAGGCTCTTTTTTCCTTAATGTGTCACAAAAGGAAAGTGCCTGTATGTGGATTAATATGACACAATAAACAAGGAAAACATCATCATCATTTTGTGGCTGATTATGAACAGAGGATGCATAAGTAGAAAACCTAAAAAGCTTATAGTTCAGAATCACCTTTGGTTAATGAAATGTGTCAGCTCACATTTTATTATATAGGCCTACTATATCCTTACCAGACTGGCACTATTCAAGTAGAATTTAAAGAGCTGAAAGAGCTCTAATTTAAAGAGCTCTTTCAAAAAGCTTTCTTGCTGTGGAATATCTCGCTCGTGACATCAAATGGGTACTTTGGTAACAATACTTGAAACTCAAGCGTAAGAATCAAATTGTGTTGTAACATCTTTGCATCTAATTGTTCTTGTTTTTCATAATTTAATCCAGTAATGAAAAAAACACAACATGCTTAGGATGTAGAGGAACACAAATTGAAATGTGATGTATTCATAATTATGTTGACGTGAGTGAGACCCAAAACTAAAATTCGCCTTTCTCCACACAACATGTTCTATTGCCATATCACATGGGGTGCTCAGGTGTTCACAGTGTGCAACCACACTATTAAAGGCAATTAAATCCTACACAGTGGCCCTTTAAAACCTTTTTTCAAACAGAAATATTTTCACAATGTTAAAAACACAATTGTAAAAATTGTTAAAATCATTTTTCAGTTTTCCAGTTTATGTGGTTTTCTTTTCTGAAGATGCAAAGAAAACTATTAAAAATGGAAGTCAGTGAAGGGTGGCAAAGACCCAACAGTTAATTGCCATTAGAGAAGAAGCCTTTTTATGTAAAATGTCTCATCATTTTAACATGTACTTGAACTTGCATTAACTTGCATTCAACAAAACCAAAATGACTTGTGTAAACACCTGCCCAGCCGACAGGCCTCTAGACACAGTGCATAAAGAACATTGCTGGGGTAAGCACATTGAGCCTCCAGTCTCAAAGATTATTTACAACTCCATTGGTGTTGAATGGTGTCAAGGGTCCTTGACAGCCCTCTTCTGCAAAGGGTCTTGAGCAGCTCGATAATGAAGCTCTCAACAAAGAAGCGACGGAGATAGGGAGAGAAAGAGAGGGTGACATTGTCTCCTTCTGAAAACTCACCTCTCTCTAATTGCCTCAAGTCCTATTGATTACTCGAGGCCCCACACACCTTCTCTGTGTGATCCCTCCACGCTGTGTGTAATCTCCTCACAGAGCTTACAAACCCACCTGTTCACTGTTTTCTGATGTGATTAGCTGTATCGATTACAGTGTGCACATGTATGTGTTTGCATGTGGTCCCAAACGGACGTAAATAAAGGAAGTAAACACAAGGCTGCGTGCTAAAATTTAGTTAGTGCGATCAAATAGTTTGATAATCAATCATGCACGCAACGTCCAAGATAACCTACACACACACACACACACACACACACACACACACAGCTTCCAGCACCTGAGAACACACACATGCTCTAGCAACAACAGCAATCACACAAGCAGACACCTACACACAAACCTGAGCTTCCATCTCTTACCTCTTGCTAGGCCTGGAGGCGTGCTTAGGAAGCAGCTTGATCCACAGCTCATATTACCAGACATCCTACTGTCACAACACACACACTTCCACTGCCAGTCACTGCCTACCACTCTCTCTCTCTCTCTCTCTCTCTTTATATCTGTCTTCCGTCCCTAAGGGAAATAAGACGACTCCATTCCCGTGTAATTAAATGCTCTTGTGCTGTCTGGACCTAGACTAGTGCTTATGTGTGTCTGTGTGTCTGTGTGTCTGTGCAAAAAAAAATAGATGGCACAGACTCACAATGGGGACGGGAGCAGAAAGTGAGAAAAGTGACTACATCTAATCTCCTTCTATCTCTCCATCGATTGGAGGAGCCCTGGACCCCAGCGATAACGCCTGCCAATTTGAGTGGCTGCTACAGTTTGCAATCCAGTCATGTCTCAGCTGAAGTCTCAGACTGTACCTCCTGGCTCGGGCTTCAGCTGCCATAGTTCTCCAATTCGTTCAGAAGCTGCCTGTGGATTGACTAACTCAAACGTGTGTGGGAGTGGTGCAAGAGTGTAAAAGCAAATCCACAAATACAGACCTGAAAAGTGCAATCCAAGATTAGCAACATATAACATGTTCTATTCTAAACCATAATATACAGTATGCTAACCAAAGAGGACATACTGCATTCATAAATTATCTTTTTTCAAATCTACTGTATGTGTTATTCATTTCAAAATATGCGTAACCGCCCAGTTTACGAGACAGATCCAAGGAGAAATTGGTGGAGTCTGTGTTCCTTACTGCCTACTCAGTCTCAGTGGGAGCCATGGAATGTAGGAGGATATATTAGTGTCTTTTTCAGCCAAGTATCCATACTTAAACTTTCATTATCGATGACTGACTGCAGCACATGATGTTAATCATAAAGCTAAGGTCCACTTAGAAAATACAAAGTGCTGTGTGCTGTATATAGCAGAGCCAGAAGTAAGGGCTGGTAGTTTTGGAAGGTGGGCATGCACATTTTTTTTTTGGATAATCAGTAATCTGCCCAGGGTGTTTTGGACTGAATTCTCTATGCACTTCTCACATTCTGACCGCTGTGTGGGGTTGAAGGTAGATTCAAACAAAAATAGAGCCAACAAGGTGAGACATTTCTAAGATGCTTCCAAAAACCAGCTAGAATGCAATGCAGTTGTGCCCGGTGAAATCAAGGGGTTAAATGATCAGCAGCATCCTTGGGCATGGGCAAACTCTTGTTTTTAACCATGACCACAGTCACAAAGTCAATGCACCACCTACCATTCACTTGATTTCTCAGGGGACATAATATATAGCCTGTGCCACAAAAGAAGCTCAAAACCATTGACTTCATTGTCATTTTGTCATTTTGTCATGTCTATTGTTTGGGTGTAACTCATGCCAAGAGTTAGAAATCAGGAAATCCTGGCATTCTAACCTTAACTGTAGAGTTGACAAATTCTGCATTAAAAATGCCTCATATTAAAGTTCTATGGGAAGGTCATTGTGTTCATCTTAATCACAAGAAAACATAGAGTATTTTTTGACTTGCTGCAGTTTTATATGCTATGCTTTTGAATGTGGATGAAGTGACCCTTGATTTTGGTTTAAAGAAGAATTAGAAACAAGTTCACAACAAAATGAAAATTTGGACATCATGTACTCTGCATGCTGATGGTGAAGTTTCTTTTCCACAGTTGTAGTGGATGGGACACTTTATTTACCTCTTTTAGTAAGCTGAACTCTTTACTTTGGGTATGTAAACAAAAGACTTTATCTAAGTTCAAATTTCACCTAATAAACAATATAATTTCAGTGCTTCAACATGATTTCTTCCTTTTGTTTTTTTCTCTTTTCAGTTGTATTTAGGAGAATATTGGAATACTTTTGCTGCAAAGTGCCAATGCAGCTTCACTTCCATGGACAAGAGGGTAAGTATATAACGACTGAATTGTCATTTTTGGGTGCTATGTCAGTTTTAAAGGATATTTGTCAATTCACATTATCTACTATTGCTGATATCATCACTTTCTGGCAACATGCTGTAGTTTCTTTTTTCTTTTTTCTTTTTTTTAACCGGCTGCTGCTTTTTTATAGATTTCTTTCTAAACTGATACATTTTTAACTAGATGTCTTGCAATTTCAACCTCCTAGTTTAAACAAATATTTAGGCTTCCAGCTCACACTTTCAACTATACACAAAAGCAAAGCCCTTTAATTTCCACTTAAAACTTTTTTGTTTTGACACCATATTATTTTCAGGAAGCTATAAATAGATACATCCTCTTACCTTTTTTTTGTTGGTCGGGCAGATGTAAAAGCTGGTCACCACAATGGTTGTCCCGGGCATCAAGTTGAGTTTGGTGTAGGTGGTGCCATAGTCAGTAGACCTAAAAGCAGGCAGATATAAAAAAAACAAACAATCTGTTGTTATTTCGTTTTATATTGGTCTCCTGAACTACAAAATACCAATAGCAAAAGACATTATGATAATGATTTTGAGAATAGGACTTTTAAAACTGCTGCTGCACATACAGTATGCTTTCTTAGTTCTATTTGCCCAAACTCTTCTAAAAACACAAATTAAAAGAGAAGCAGTTTCATGGAAAACCTTTATGTTGACAGGAGGAGATTAAATCTGCAAAGAGCTGGGGAAAAGTCGACCAGCTTGGTCTCTCGAGCGGAACCTAAAGGCATTCTATCAACTCTCTGTTCATCATATTACTACTTTGTGGTATACCATCTCAGGCTGGTGACAAATCAGAAATGGCTGGACAACCTGTTGCCGCCACAGCGATTAAAAAACAGCCGCAGCAAAGAAGTACTGGAAAATCCCCGAATCTGGCAGCTTTAAGAGCAGGTGCAGACCGCTGTGTGTGTTTCAGATTTGTAGCTCGCTGCTGGATTGTTTCTTCAGTCAGTCACAACCACAGTAGAGTGAAGGTGATTGTTTGTGAAAAGTTTTTCAGCACAGGTTTCAGTTCAGCAAGGCTGAGGACAGGGGGCCACTTATGGATATTTAATGTCTCACGTTCCCATAGACACAGTGATGACTAATACAGGAACCGTATTTCTCAACTACATAATAAAAGCATCAGAGATTAAAGCATCATACTGATTATGATGGATTAAAAAAAAGTAACGTAACCCAGGGAGAAAAGAAGTTAATATAATTTGCATTGTGCAGCTTTTTACAGCATTCTGGGGCTAGTTTGGAAAGCAAGCCAAAACACATTGAAAAGAGATTCTGCTGTGTTTAGCTGAGGCTTCAAGGTTCAACAGGGACAGCCTGGAATACCAGGCCTTGATAAAGGACGATGATGAGGTAGCAAGTCAGCCTGGTTAAGGATGAGAGGATTTACTGCTTTGCGCAGTGGGACATCAACTGTTGACAGACGCACACACCCGAAGCCCTGCCAGGCCATTCAGCAATCAGTTCTCAGAGTGCTCTGACACGACTGGAGAAAATGGAGTGGCATAGCAGGGGTGGGCTATTTCTCTGAGGTGAGCTGGCAAATGTTTTCCTCTTAGGACATGGAAAGATCTAGCGCTGATGGCTGTGTTAGCAGCTGGCGCTCAGTGCTTATCTCAAAGTACCCACTTGTGGATGGAGTAAAGGCCTGGTGTGTCGAGGTCTCCTGAGAGACTGTATCATAAAGGGGTGAGGAAAAATAACACCAAGCAGTCACAATCACTCTTAATGAGTTCAAAGGATGATGGAATACTTGTATCCATTGGTCACAAGATGCTGCTGCTGAAAAGAAGTTAAAGAGAGCAGATATCTGAAACACTAAATTAAAAAAAGTGAGCTAAAACAGAATAAACAGCTCACTAGTGCTGACGGAACCTGCTGATGAGTCGATGACAGTTGTCTGTGACTTTTCTCTATATGGGACATAATGATTATTAATATAAATATGAAATGACTGCAGTTATTGTACATGAATTGTTGTTAAGTAATAAATGAAGTGTAATCAAAAGACATGACAAAAAGCACTATGTTTAATTTCAAAAAGATAATAATGATAATAAGAAGTCAAAGTACTCATGCTCTACTCTTTTTTTCAATATTACAAAATAATCTAATTACGCATCGACCAATGCACAACACAGTGTATATATCCTTCCACTGTATTGTATTCCATGACATTTCTGAAACAGGCTACTCAAAATGTCTTTTTTACAGAGATGTCTCCAAAGTGTCTGTCCTATTGCATATTCATCGTGTTTCATTGGCAGGAATATAATGAGTGGCTAGGTTTTGGGTCGGCCTTTTGCCCAAAAACACACATCAACATCTGGATACTGACCGCTCATACTTCATGTCATATGTTCCAATCCTACATCACCCCCTCACTGCCAAGAGTCTTTAACCATAAATATGCATCTGCATCTGTTGTTAAACATAAAGGAGTGGAATAGTATTGGTCTAATGATAGAAACAACTAGAAAAACTCTATTTGTTTCTCCATCAGGTAAGCAGGTGCCTTACCTTCGTGCAAAAATGGAATATAACTTGTTGAAACTGTTTTTAAAACCCTGCGCAGCACCGGAATCTTTGAGACAAAGTATTGCACTTGGTGAAAAAAGCACCAAGTGGAGTGCACGAGTCATAGGGCAATGGAAAGATTTTACACTACTAATAAGGCCCATTTCATCCATTTAGATGGGGTTTGCTGGGGAAAGTCAGCAGTCCTAGCACCTTACATGGTGAAAGTAATGATACTGAGTTAATAGGAGAGCTCATTTTGCCTGCCACACAGACCTTTGGATTAATAGACTGGTGAGACTCTACCGCAGATTAACGAGGAATAATTACTTTGAAACAGAGTGGGGAGCAGATGAGAGGGGAGATGGTGGAACACAGGGAATAGCTGTGACTAAAATAAAATGTATTATACTCGACGTAGCCCTCAATCCCCATAAAATTACATATTAGTGGAAAAGTAGAGCAATACAAATCGAAGCCATAACCATTGATACTACCCCTGATTTTGTACAATATGTAAAAATCACTACTTCATTTGTCAGTTTGCGGTAATAACGACCAAAATTTTGGCCTCTAACATTCTAATCATGCCATCGATGGAGAAACAGTGAGGTATGTCACACAAAAGCTTAAACAAGTTGCCAGAGCACTTGCACCACGGCTGAAATAATAACAGTGGAAAGGCGTAAGCTACAATTAAAGAAGAGGGTAACAAGAGACAGGAAGGAGGAAGATATGGGAGTCTCTGCGACGTGGATGTGACAGAGACAGACACAGCGGGTAAAATTGTATTTTCCTTGATGCACTTCAGAAAACAGAGGATGTGGATGCACTTTAGGGCTGTGACGGGTGTTGATTTAGATTTAATATCATAATATGTCAAATTGGATCCCAGCACCTGATGTCTAAAGAAAGACAAATCGAGAGTGTTAATGGGGTGAGAATAGCAAAATAAAGGAAGAAAGAAATAATTATTTTGGTGAATTGTAATAAATCAACTTAAAATTGTGTTTGTAGTTCATGTGTGAGGATTAAGATGTGATGGAGCTTTCGAGGATTGGCTCTGTATGACAAGCTGGGGAATGTATAGAAAGGGGACATAGGACATACAAAATCTGGATATGGCATGATTTCTGATTTTTGTAAGGAGCTGAATGCTGAGCCAAACAGATGATGTCAGTCCGAGTCAAGCCAAGAAAGCCAGACGGCCAGACTGGTAGAATTAACAAGGTTCATCAGTGACTGGCTCACATATAAATGTCCCAGGGAGCCCAACCAAGCAATCGTGGGACATTCAGGAAGGAAGCCACAGTTCCCTGACATGTCAGAGCATTGAGTTATATCTGCGCGTGGATAATGTTACAGTGCTCTCGATCATCCAAGCAACGTGTCACGCTGCCACATACGCACAAGGTTGAGGAAATAAGCAGTGAATTACAACCTCGCTACTCTGCTGACGAGGGTGATAAAGCATGATGCAAATTTGTTTCAGTGGCAGGGTATTAGTCTCTATCATTATTAGCTGCATCCCAAAACAATTTGTGGCAAATTTTGTCAACAGCAGATAATAGCTTAGGTCGTGATTAGGTCATCGAAAGAGCGCGGAAATAACAGCTGTTAGAAGCATTTGTGTTATCATTGCCATGACTAGTATTAAAAGTGACTGCGCAAGGGTTCATTAATACCACCCAAACAAGTGCACTTCCAGGTGCGATTGTATTTTATGCTCCAGACCAGTAAAGACGCAGATATTGTTTCATGACTTAGCTTAGTGATGCTGAGACAATGAAACACATTAGATATGATGTTAGGGTTAGGGCTAAAAGACAATTGGGCTGGGGGAACTCCCATCTGCTTAACAGATGGACAGGTCATCAGTGCTGACCTCTTTCTGGTGTGCACTACCCTTTAAAAATGACCATTCTGTTGACTGCAACTCTTTCACACAGACCGGGCAGCTCCTCTATAACCTCTGTTTGTTTTCCTATGTTTTTGAGCAGTGAAAAGGGTTAGGGATGATAAGGTTCAGGGGGCTCAGGTGTACCCTGGAAAAAAGGCTTTATGGCCATCTGCTCTGGCCTGATTGAGTCAAAGCATGGCTTACTGCAGAATGGAATGTGGAATGATATAGTATTTTTTCCAGAGGTCTGCCACATGTGGACAATAAAGAAGCTGCAGAACAACCCACCAAAAACATTGCTCTAGTCGAAAATGTCTGTACAAATGTTGATCTTCGTACTGCAGTGCCTGGATAGCCCTTTGAAGATATTTGTGGCACTCCTGTGATAGTCGCAAACACAGGAAAAAAAAAATGTTAACACTATTTGTTCGTGTGAATGCATCTTAGCTGTGAGTGCATCCAGAAAATGGTAGCTTTGGAGAGTGAAGTGTGAACCCATGGGAAAGCAAAAAGACATGGTGTCAACCACACTGGTCACAGCTCATGAAAGGGCAAACAAAACAAAAAGATATATCGGTTGACAAGCTCATTAAGATCACAGATCTTGCTACATGTTTTCATTAGAACTACTTTATACAAAAAAATAAGTCCAAATCAGTACTTCTGACACTGATGAAAGATGGCACAAATACAGCTCTTTGATTTATTTAAATGTTTTCAAGCAATGGTGTGTGCACCAAGAGCGATTGTATATTTTTTTTTATTAAGTAGTAATCTTAAAGATAAGATATGCCTAAACCAACCAACCATTTTCCAACAATAATCCTGAGCCAGGTTGTGGTAGCAGCAGACTAAGGGAGGCAGCCGAGTCTCCCCAGCCATGTCCTCTATCCCTCTAAAGTGGATACTGAGGTGTTTTCATGCTAACTGAGACATCAGGATAGCCTGTTTTATTCCTAGTTCTAAAAAAATTCTGGGTAGCATTCAGGGGCATTTCACCACTGACCGCTTATCTCTGAGGTTCCGGGGTGAGTCACTGGCCTCATGTTGTCAGCTCTGATCACAGTTTGTCTGGATCTCTTAGACAAGAATCAAATGAATAAAAGAACAATAAGACATATGGAGGTTGGCCTGCAGTTCTCTCTCTATTGATTGCAGTCAGCTTGCTTATAGTAACACAGGCTGTGTTTTCATTTGACAGAACCGAAATCTGCGGGCCCTACTTCACTGTGGATAAAGATATCCATAGAACAAGATATCATGTGCAATTACAACCATTACTTTAATTTCATTTATACCTCTATCAACATGATGGGCTACAGTTCTTTTAATGCTAATTAAACACACTAAGATAATGTTTTTTCTAAAATATCATTAACAGTTTGACAAAAAAAAAAAAAAAAATGGATTAGAGTCAAAGTTTATGCTTCACAGAATGGAGTAAGTCATTTTTGGGATTAATCCATCCATTTTCTACCGCTTATCGTCAGCATCTTCAGGTGAAGGAAGGGTCACCCTGGATAAATTGCCAGTTCATCACAGGGCTGACATATAGAGACAAACAACCATCCACACTCTCATTCACACCTACGGGCAATTTAGAGTGACCAATTAAACTACCCCCAGTTTGCATGTTTTTGGACTGTGGGAGGAAGCCGGAGTACCCGGAGGGAACCCACGCAGACACAGGGAGAACATGTAAACTCCACACAGAAACATCCTGACCCAGAATCGAACCCAGGACCTTCTTGCTGTGAGGCGACAGCGCTAACCGCTGCACCACTGTGCCGCCCGTCAGTCGTTAAGAATAATTGGGTGAATGTTATAGTGTCTTGTACAGAAAATACATATCATTAAAACAGGACGCTATAAACAGGCATAATTATTTCTATGAATTTTATTGAATATGAAGCATGTAACAACCCTATTGAATGGAACTGTAGGTTTCACATTAACCATTTCAACGAACACTGAGGTCAAATCACATGCCCTCACATTTTCTGTGAAACCATCATCACACTAACATCCCCACTAGTCACACAACAAAACGACAAACTGCTCAGCAAATTTCGGAACAAACACTGCAAAAAGCAATACTAATTTAGAAGTTATAAATTTCAGGCTAGAAGAATGTTACTTAAGGTGTTTTGCTGCTTGTTGCAAAAAAGGTCAAATTCAGACTTACATAAAGGTTAAAAGACTTTTTTTTTTATCTTTAGACTGTGTTTATTTTCACCATGAAGGCCTACAGACCATTTGTAGCACTCCCTGCAGTCTGCGCACACACCTTGTGTTGTTGTTCAATGTTCATCACTCTGTCGGCTGTACTTCAGATGGTATATTGGTCACCCAATGATTTGTAGGTTCTTGGTTCTATCTCCTTGCAGTTAAGAAGTGTCCTTGAGCAAGACACATTGGCTTGAATTGAGCGAGGTGGCACCCTGTGAGTTAGTTACTGCCACCAGTATGTGAATGTAAGAGCACTTTGAGTGCTCTAAATGACTAGAAAAAAAGACATACAAACATAGGACATCTATCGTTTTAATATTGCGGAATTTAACAGTAGCTTGTGCTTGCTGACTTCATTTCATCAGCTTTATGTTTTTACTTCTCTATGTACTCGATGGATAAACACTTCCTGACATCAAATCTACTCACTGAAGTGATGGGGCCCCCACCCCTGGGCACAATATGTGGTATGTCATGTCCATTGTTGTCAGTTTAGAGTGGGTCGCTAGGCCAGACTTCAGCTAATCAGTCAATTCAGCATGTTCTGCATGACTGTTGGGGCCCCCTAGTGGAAGAGGGGCCTTAAGCAGCCACTTTGTTCGCTTATAAGGAGGGCGGCTCTGGCACTCGCTAAAAGGTACAGGTCACAGTTCTCTGTCCTGCTGTCTTGTCCTGAAATCTATTACATAAATAATTTTTGATAAATTGCTATTTGGTAGTATAGTGGTAGTATAGTCCATGTCAGAAAATACAATTCATATGTTTGTAGTTAGCATCCTGCATGCAAAATCATTGAGGATGAGTTTCTTAAGTGCAGGTATGCGTTTGGTGATGAAAATATAGGTGTGTATTAAATACTGTAATACCAGGAGAAATTACGACACTCCCCGGATCCCTTCAACAAAATTATATAGTTCACACAGTGAGCATAATTAGCAAGAAATGAAAACAGACATCAGCACAGACTGAAATCCTCTGGAAAGAAGAAAAATATGATTTTGATGGGAGGGAACTTATTGGTTTGTTTCCTCTATCTTTTAGGGTCTGCAAGGTCAACTGCATTTTGGAGTGGGTCTCTAGTCTGTTTGAACCATGCCAGACTTTCCACAGTTCCTCAGTTTGTTTAGGTGTAAGGTTACAAATGACTTGGTAAACTTTTAAATAGCCTTAAAAAAAAAAAACAACAACCAAAAAACAGTCTTTTAAGTCTGAAGAAAATTTTAAATCAAGTTAAGAAATAAGGTTATGTTTGCAGTGCATCTAAACGCATAGAGTGAAATGTGAATTATACAAAGTTGAACTGTGCTTATTCAACTTAACAGTTACACTTATCTTCCCTCCTCTCTCTCCCAGTTTCTCTTGACTGAGATTAAACACATCTTACAGGTGTCTCCTCAGTTCTCCTGCTCTAATGTAGTTAAGATCTAACACGACCACTTCTGCTGGCCGAATTCAGTTTACTGGCGACAACTGCAGGCCTCAAATAAACCACACCCTCCGTGGCACCCATCCACGTCTTTGCTGTAACACCCACACTGCGCCCTCCATGTGCCCATGTCCCAGCTGAATAGAAGGTGGAAGGGCAGTAAATGGGAACATTTATCTAGATGACATCCCCATCAGCAGCCTTGGGGACATGCACCCTGAACAGCACACTTTCCCAGACTTCACATGAAGCATTGGTGTTTGTGTGCGGACAAACATGCCTCAGTCTATGAGGACAAGGGGCAGAAATGAGTGGATTAAAGTGAGCAAATCCTTCAACAGAGTTTAGCTGTGAATCCTTAAACAGACAAGGATTTTCACAGCCATATCACCAGAGCTTCTTCTCTGTCTGTCTGGTTCTATCAATCTATATGAGAAATGATCCCATCATCCTCGCACACTTTGTATTGTTTCTCCATAAATATGCTGTGATGCAGAGACAAAGACAAAAGAATGCTTTCCAGTTTAATTGCTTTTAGGAAAATCTAAAAAGCCTTTTTTTCCCCTTTATTTTCCTCAGGCTGTAGGAAAATCCTCATCACTCTTACGGTAAAGAGTCAATTGCTGATCTCATCAATTTGATTAAATAGAGAACAAATGCTCACATGTTAGAGATATTGTCCAGACTGTCATCAAGTATAGTGCTGTGAAGAAAGATTCGGTTTTATTGCTTTGCTGTTTTAAACCTTAACCTTAACCTTAAAAAGACAAATTAATTTATTGTCACAATGCTAACTACACTAAAAACTAAAGCTATGGACTGTAAATCCTTACTGTCAATAAAATATTCTTATTTCAAATTCAGATGGGTATTTGAAAACTGTGAACACGCAAAAGATGAACAAAAATGTATTGTTTTCTCGACCAACTTAAATCCCAGATGACATGATCAGGACCAGGATCCAGCGCAGAGGAACTGGTTAAACGTGTGGGAGGTCAGAGTTAATTAAAAGAAGCACACTGTTAGACTTACTGTAAGTTAGCATGTTAGACCTCTGATGTTCAGCTCAAAGCTCTGCTGCGCCAAAAATAAAGCTTCACAGGGCTGCAGGCATGGAGGGGGCGGTAACAAAGATGCTGCAAGTCTATGTAATGTTTAATGTCAAAAGAAGAATTTTTTGAAGCCAGATCTAGCATGTACACAGGGAACCACTGTACTGAAATAAGAACAGCGATGTTCTGATTCCTTTCTATAGTTCGTTTATATTCGTGCAGCAATATTTTTTTTTATCAGTTTGCAGTTGGCTAATAAGATTAGCCAGAGAATAGTGTATTCCCATAATCAAACCGTCAGCACCAGCCACAAAGAATCAGGTGAATCTTACAAAGGTTTCATATTTAGAAATATGTATATTCTATAGTTATACGAATCTTTATCTTTGAAGGACAGACACCGGATTTTAATATGAGGGCTTTGAGAAATAGTGAAACCAGATATATTCGGAAGAAGATCAAAGAATTAAGTTGTAATCTGCTTTGGACCAAAATCTGCATTTGATTAGTGATGATCGGATTTAGCATTAATGAGCTGAGATTACATATAGCAGTATGTCCATGCTTCCTCTCTATTCCAGGAACAATTGATGCCTCATGGAGGCTTGCAAAAGGGTTTTTTGGCTGTAGTTTCAGGAATGTTATGGTTAATTTTCATTTTATGCAACAAGCAGGGGTTTATTAGAACAGGATTTAATGTTAATAAAGCCATTTTTTACGCTAACATTTTAAAAGCAACAGCAGATGGAGAGTAGGAAAGCTTAATGGTATTGTTATTTCCAACACTCCAGCTATTATATTTCACATCCTAGTTATCATTAATTATGGCAGTAGTATGTGGTAATCAAGACTGCAGGGAAGCTTGGGGACGTAGCAGCCAATTATCAATTAAATGGAAAAAAAAAGCAGGCCATGAACCAGCATGAACATTTCTATTAATGAGTGAGTTGATGCTGGTATTGTCTGAAAAGCGACATTTGGCTAAATAAGAGACAATAAACTTGGTATTATTACAAGCAATCTTTTTTAACCTCACGTTCTCATGTGTGTTTTTGTTTCATTTATGTATGCTGCTATATATAAACAAGTCTGTACTTTTTTTTTTTATTATTATTCGTTATTCTATAGTTAAAAATCCTCTGACTGCGGTATATAAGGATAGTCCAATACTTCAATTAACTTTGCAGATTTAAGATTAACCAAACCGTAACACTTTCTGACAGTCTCAGCTGAACTTTTTGTTGAGTCATTTAGCAATGATAATCCTGTGGTGCTAAACACTGCAGTGATTCTGGCAGTAATGGCCACTTGCAGATAATAGATCTGAATAGATGCCCCCTGAGACCTTACAATGCATTATTGCTCTCCTATGTTTTACAACAAAGCTAAATCCTTCTTATTAAAATAGATTAAAAAAAAAATGCTGATTCATTTCTAATGTTTTCTGTAAGACTTGTCTTCGTCCAGATCACGATCACTTGAATCCAGGGTCTTAAGGAGAGTCAAAGCCAGAGAAAAGAAGCTGCTCTTGAGCAAGCTGTGGCAGAGGTAATTGTTGTCTCTTAGTGTCCTTTGGACTTTGTGAAGGCATTAAAAATATCACTGATGATCTTATTCTAGAACTGACTTTTTTAACAAGACATGTATCGATACTGCTGCTCACAGAACGACAGTTTAATTAAAGAGAGCTGATTTGAATCTCTTTTTATCACCTGATATTCTCCTGAGGATACTGACTTCAAAGACCAACAGGGTACTCCCACCTCACTAACCATGGTTTAGTGCTTAAAATACACTCTGACTGCCGGGAGGGTTCTCACAATATAGCTCACATAAAGGCCGACACAGCCTCGTTGAGGTAAGACGGGATCAAGAGATTTCCTCTTGATCATGGCCACGATCGTGCAGCATGCATAACTTGTGACCACAGACCTGTCACTAATTGGTTGGGTACTGAGCTTTGTAGTAGAAATAAGATAACTTGGGAGGTTTATTGTTAAGGAAAGTGAAGAGAGCAACTTAGGTACATGATTATTTTATTACTTATTAATTTATTAAACTGATTAAACAAAACATTTGTGTACTTGTTTATAAAATTTGCTTAGAAATATTTTTGACAGTGACAAATTCAGGGAACATCTCTCTGATCGTAAATCTTCCCCATCCTTTGTTACCTGGCCTGCATTTTTCCTAACCTCAGCACTTCTACCTTTGTCCCCAAAGGGAGACGCCTGACAAGATTGTTAGACGCCCACATGTGCTGGAGTGTCAAAGGTGAGATCTCATGGGAGGGGTTCTGATGTGAATGTTGAGCAACCTGAAGGGAAACCAATTTGTCACAGTAACCAACTCTGACAATACCCCAAGACTAATCAGCCACTAGTGATTGCTGTTAGTTTGACTGTCGATACGTGTGGGGTTACAGTGGTAAATTGGCATTACTTTACATTTGTTTAGATCTTAACGCTAACCACACTTTATAGAAAACTGGTTTCTACAATTTTTACTTTTGACATAAAAAATACAACTATTCAAGCATCTTAATCTTGGAAATAAACTTACTTGCTATTCAGAGATCGAGTCAGGATTTAGTTAGCTTCGCCTATAACCAAAGAGCAGAAGGAATCCTGGCATTCTCCACTCTGTCCACCAATACCTTCAGAACCAGCCAATTAGCTATTGAACACATCAACTTGTGGTGTTACTTCGATTAATTAGCAGACAGTAACTGGGCACATTGACCAAAATACTCAGTGCATTAAGAGATATAGCTTTATGACATAGCCCTGCTCATTTACAGGTTATAGAAAAGTTACATTTATAATTGGTCATAGTTAGTCTCATATCTCTCTCCTGCTTCATGCATGAAGTGATACTGGAGTCATCAAGTCAGTGAAACAAATTTATCTAAGTTACCAAAAGATAAATATCAGTCTAAGGCTTTGTGCACACTGATATTTTGCAAAGTGCACATTTGGGCCTCTCGTTTACATAATGACAGGGTTTTAGGTTTTTAAAATGCCTTCAAAATTGCTTTTTTTAATTTTCCCCTAATGAGCATGTACAAAAGACAACAACAGTCATGCTTTGCATAGCCCTAATATCATCATTTCACATTGTCTTCAGTTCATTCATAGTGTCTTAATCGGTGTGCCAGGAAGGTTTTTGATCGAAGGTGAAAAAGTATATGTCAAATAATCGTTCTATTTTACACAGGAATCAACATGGTAGTCACATCTCAGTTGACCATGCTGAAGTTTTGAGTTGTTACTTGTCATAAAAGCAGCTATTGTTGTTTGCACTGTTAACTGAAATCAGCCGACAACACACTATGTGAGAGTAGAGTTTTACATATCGAAGATGTGTGGAATGTGACAAGTGTGTGCTGTATGGCAAACCTACTGGCCTCGCATGCCTCTGTGCATTGACATTTTTAGTTAAAGGAGGATGTGTTGACAGGATTGTTTTTTAAATGAAAGGGAAAAAATATGCACTCATAAAAGTCTTAGATTAGCCATAAGTTGTTTACATCAGACCAGGAAAGGTCATATGATCAAAAATCCTGAGTGTGCTTTTGCCTGCCGTGTTTTTCCTCTTAGCAGATCTAGATGTGAATTTAGATCCATCAAAATCTACAGTGGTGGCGGCAAAAAACAACAAAAAAATAAGAAAATAATTATTACAGTACAAACAGTCAGACTTTGTTCCCACACTGGATGCAAATTAGTTTGCATCTTGTAAAGGGATGTAAGAGAGGCGCACAGAACGTGATAGACAGCAGCCTCAGTATGTGGGTTGATAACAGAAAAAAAAGACTTCCCAGGGGGCTGAGCATACACACAGCAGTGCTTCCACATCTCCAAATCATTTGTCAACTCCTAAGATCCCCCAAAAACACAGACACACAAAAAACAAATACACATAGTTAAGCTGCTTAACAATTTCAAAAGCATATATTATCCTAACATCTGTTACCAATGAACACTGTAGTATTGTGGTGATGTGATCAGGTTCATCACGAGTTTACATCAACATCCAACTCCCACCACATATCTGCATCTGCAGTTTTAAAAAGTGCAACCATCTAAGGCTTTAAGAGCTTACATACATCACCGTAAAGGACATCCACATTAGAATAAATAAAATGCAACTGAGATGGCTTTTATAGGTCTAAATACCACACTGCAATGAATGTGTTTACAATCCTATAAAGTGATCCTAACTCACAAGGTAATCTTTATTGCAACCGGCTGTCCTCAGTGAGGGCAGATTGTGTGGTCCTGCAGGATGCAACCCATTAACCTCTATATTACAATTTCTACTAAGCATGAAGGAAGGGGAGACCATTAAAACTGTGAGGGAAGGATCTGACCCAAAGCAAGCAGGGGTGCTAGTGGTGGCATCACCCTTAGAGCAGAGTGGAGAAAAAAAAATATTTAATACGCTGAATGTGTGGGAAAACATTGTGAAAAAAAGTCAGTATAACACAGAGCGATCGGCGAGGCCGGGGTTTATCCACATGTCAGGACCTCCTAGCATGGGAGGCAAAAGGGCAAATCTTTTATCATTTACTTTATTTTGACACAAAAGTTTCCACAGCAAGATTTTCATCATTCTCCTCATCAAACAGGGATGTAGATTTTTCTTTTTGTCAAAAACACCGTCTTAAAAATGCATGGGAGACAATTCCTGTTAAAATGTTAATCAACATATTAACTTATTCTTTTGTGTCCGCCAAGGTCCAAGTCCATCATCAAAAGGAATTCCATTCAACAGTAAAAATATATATACATGGAAATATATATTGGTGATTTCTGATCTTCTGCTGTACCTTTAGGGTTAAGTTTTGGCCACAGCTAAACTATTTGTGTTGTGTTTTAAAAAAAAAAACCTTTTGACAGCTGGTAGGAGGCAGGATACAAAGTCTCTGTTGACAAAATCTGATATTTTGTCCACCGAGCAAAGCACCGAAACCTCCTCCAAAAGGACACATGCTTCTGAAGAAAACAGAGACCCAATTATAATTATGATCAGATTCCTGCTAGGAAAACATTAAAACAACACCTTCTAAATTCTTCCTTAATATTGATCATGAATCTATAGCAAATAATGAGCTTCGAGGAATGTGATGATTATATGTTCTCATATTTGCCCTTAAAATCCAAACATGTACCTGGTAGTGGCCATGTGAACGGGACCAGGCAGTTTCATGCAGTAATGTTTGATTTCCTGGGTTATTAGGAGGGTTCTCACAGTGTCTCCTTTGTTTGGTGTTTTTTTAGCTGCTTCAGAATGTGACAAAATGCTGCCTTCGAGTCTCCATCAGTGAAGACCTGGTGAGGATTAGCCTACAGGGGTCTTCTGTCGAGGAGTCTGATCCCTCCTCTGCTGTAGACCGCTGGCTGACCTTAAGGCGTGCCAGACAATGAGCATACAAAAGCAACTGAACAACTGATCTTTTTGCGTATCTAGCAGCCATGGCCAGTGTGAGATTCTGGTTGTTAACAAAATCTTCAACATTTTTCTCTGCACTATGAAATTCTTGTGTTCCATTTGCTCCGGTGGGAAAAGTTCAGGTTGGAGAAAATGTGGTAAATCTGATCGTTTACAGGGAGTGTTTGGATCATATAAAATACATATTTATATTAGTAATTTATATGTTACCAAGTTTTGCCTGAGTGAGAGGAGGGATTGGAACATCCTTGATGAAGGCAGTCCCCAAAAATTACAGGCAACAGGATGCATGGTAATGGACAAGATGTAACACATTTCTGCCAAAACTATAGTGTAAATATTTCATACTTTGGCTTCATGTTAAAATGAAGGAAACTATGAAGGATTGTTTTTCTTCCTAGTTAGTTGACTTAATTCTACAATGATATTTTAGGGAGTTAGAGTCAAACAAATAGGACACCTGATGTTGTCATGGAGTGACGGGGACCAAAAGCCCATTAAATAGCCAGGGTGTGAGAGCCATGTCATCTGTCCTCATTGTATTCACTCCTACATGTTGTCCTTCTTCTACATTTTTTCACCAGGTGACCCAGGACAAACATCAGTGACCCAGTATGTTTTCAACTGACTGTAAACAGAATGTACTGCTTTACAGTGTCACATTCCCTGATGTAAATCTCCAAGGTGTGAAATGTGTCTTTTATTCACAACAAAATGAAAATGTTTCAGCTCTTTGTTCCTTATTCTTGACTACCAGTTAGGTGTTATCACGAAGCTGTCCATGCCTGCATCTGGCCCCGACAGCCCGCTGACACCATCTTGGCTCCAATTAAGTGAAGACTGCATGGTGGGCAAGCCAGCACTGCCCTATCATCTTGCTTACTTAGTTGTGGGAAATGCTCAGAGAAAGCAGATTTGGGTTTGAATGTGCCCACGTTTGCTCGTCCTTGGATGAATGTGTTTTGGCTGCCCGCTGGCTGTGAATGTAGGTGGTCATCTAATTTGTATAATTGCATTTACAAGCACACTTGCTCCCTCATCATATGAGCAGAAATATAATGTAGACAGTGAGCTTTTTGCGCCGTAAAGTAATACCATAAGAGAGTTGTTGGCGCAAAATCAAAAGTTAAATAACTTGATAGCAGAAGCTTTGAAAAAAAAAAATAATCGTACAGCAACACAGCAAGGCTAAACAGAGCTGCGGTACGTCAAACAGGGCGATGAGAGGTTGAAGAAGTAAGGCAGGGCACAGAAGTTAAGTGAATTCCATCAGTGTGCTCTGTTTGAAGCCAGATCACAAAGTCAAATGAGGAACGACTGCACCACCTCACACACAAGGCAGATGGAGAGGGAAGAACGTATATCAGAAAAGTCCATGACTTTTTCAGGGGCAAATGTATCCTAGCTTATTCCCTCTCACAATGACAACAGGTAAGAGACAAATGACTAAGCGATAGGCATCCTGATTTTTTTTTGGGGGGGGGAGGTTAACGACCATGCTAACAATAACTGTTTCCAACACAGAAAATGTTAGCTCAGTATAACTTTAAGACCCAGAATCATGGTTAAAAATAATGATTTGTTACTGTGCTATGTTGAATATAAAGCACCAGAGACAAGTAGTACTGTTCATCACAAAACTTCTGCGACAACTAATTATTTCACAAGTTATTTACATACCAACGTTTTTCAAAAGTCATGAGAAATCAGGGACATTTTACTAGAAGGTGACGATACAGATAGATACAGACAGACGATACACATTCTACAGCTAATATTGATGTAGTTGAACATCACTGTGCGTGCTGAGATCTTTGCCGCTCGACAACACCATGCTTCTTGAACACATACAACTCTACACCGTGGAGGGATTTCATATTACGGTTTGTATGATAATCCATCAGTAGTTTCAGTAGGTGAATCAAGTGGATATCTCCCACATCTCTGTCTTTCAATGTTTTTCTTTGAGCTGTGGTGAAGAGAGACAGAGCCGTCGTATTCAATAAACCTACAAAAAAAAACATCTAATGTGTCTGTATTATTGTGTGCAGTTTTACTACCAAATACTACAAGGACATTATTATCGTACTTTGCCCTGTAAAGTGAGGTGGCTTTCCAGTTGGTTCATGCAAAAGATCTAATTATAACAACCAATAACATTTTCAACCTGCTAATGATGAGCAAAGACCTTTTTTCATCCAGCGGGAGAGAGAAGATTCAAAACAACCTGTTTTATAATTTTGATATATTCACTCCATGAACCTCACTTTTTAACCAGCATCTTTTATTAGCCATGACATTGTATGTGTTATAACCTGTTCGCTCATTAGAGCTGATTTACTGAAACAACATTGCAGTTATCTAAAACCAACAATGACACCCACCGTCAGCCCACTTAGTCTACTGTACTAAAAACACATGTCACTGTTCCTGGAACAGTTAACCGTAATAAACCAATTAATTGAGCTCTGTGTGTCTCCAGGGAAACAGACCACTTGTGAATCTGAGGCCTGTGTGTGTAAAAGTGTCAGGAGGCAAATCCCCATGGAAAAGAACAGATGTACTTGTCTATGAAGAAGAAGACTAGCACTTTCCTTGACATACAGACCGGGCGGACCTTATCTTTTAGACTTTTTTCACTCTAGCTAAGTCATTGTGTTCTAATCATTTCATCTTTGAGGACATTTGTGCTAAATTGGAAGAAATCCTTGACAAAAGTTTAGACAAACAACTGGGAAACATAACGCCTCCGGCAATGACTGTTCCCTGCCTGGAGGCATACAAATATTATCACTTAAAATAACCTTGCCAAGTATGACAATGTTGATGCAAATATACCATGATTTAGCAATCTTTGCTTTCAGACAGGGGTCAGTTCATGGGTGGCTCTGGTTGTTTCAGACATTGCAGGATAGGGTGAGCGAAACATTACAGATGATATTAGACAGGTAAGACGGGATCGAAAATGTTTGAAAGAGATAATTCTGTGAAAGCATTTGTGGGTATCATAGATGAAATACAGTCCTCAAGATTCCACACAGACCTTTCTTAGACAAAGTTTAAGTGGCATACTTCATGGATTATGTTATATCTTCACCAAGTCCACCATCTAGGATCTTTTACACCTCAGCCAAGAACAAAACGTTTTTTTCCATGTTTTTAATGTGTCTGGACATTTTCAGTATTTTCCCTTGAAAGATTATATAACTTATATTGTACCACTTAATCAACAGGAATTGATTTTCTTTGTTTCCCATTTTCCATTAGTGATAGAAAATTCAAAATGCAAATGGTGGCCCATTTTATGACATTCATTTTATCAAAAGCGTTTAATTTTCCAGGTGTACTTACTTGACCCACATACAATGAAAAAGACTCACTTGAGAAAAGGTAAAGGTTTGTTGTTGCACTTAATTAACGGTCATCGCTACCTCTATTTTTCTCTAATACAAGGAGCCCATCTCAGCATCTTCAGGCGTAGTCAGGGGTCACCCTGGACAAGTCGCCAGTTCATCTCAGGGTTGACATATAGAGACAAACAACCATCCACACTCACATTCACACCTACAGGCAATTTAGAGTGACCAATTAGAAAACCCCAGTTTGCATGTTTTTGGACTGTGGGAGGAAGCCGGAGTATCCAGAGGGAACCCACGTAGACAGAGGGAGAACATGCAAACTCCGCGGTAGTGTTTTTATTAAAAATACCTTACCACTCGGCAGCCTTGGTTGCTTCCATCAAACTCAGCTGTTATGGCTCAAGTGGGAGGTAGTCAAGCCAATCCAACATCTTCTGCCTGCTGGGTTGTTACTTCCAGAGCATGATGGATGCACACCTCTGTTTTATTTAAAATCATTTTTTTGTCAATTCACAAAGACCAAAAAAAAAATAACATACCGGTGCCAACATCAACACTGCTGCGTCACCTCTGATCAACTTTGCAGAATTAGGAAATGCGAATGAAAGGCTCAAGCCTGTGATGCTGCTGTGACAGCAGGTTTAGTACAGCAGAAGCAGGGTGTTACAGGTATTCCATTATTACAGGCCTTAGATGATGCTCTTTGCTGACAACCAGCAAATTGAATTGCTCTATTAGTGACATCACCAAACATCTCTAAAGTTTCAGAGTGATTTCAGCAGTCATCTGAACACAACCCAGGGATATAAAAGCGGATGATGAATTGTAGCACAAGATGTTTAACTCCAGTCTTGGAAACTTAAAATGAAGCTAAATAATCTCTGGCCATGTAGGAAAGAGAAAAGAAGGAATAAAAAAAAAAAAAGAAAAAAAAAAAAAAAAAAAAAAAGCTTTTTTCACTGCAACGTATCTTCACCATAGTTTAATATTATAGACAAACTATACATCAGGTCCGCTGTGCTTTCTTTTATAAGTACCACTACAGAATTGTTCACCCTGTTTTCACTTTCTACAGTGTGTGGATTTGGAAGTCTGGTATGTATAACGCTAAGACATGTTGAATCATTAATGATCCTTGAGGGTAAGAATTGCTCTGTACAGCAGCAACAAAAACAAGAAAAACATACTGTATACCATATGAGTCATGTAGCTCTGTAGTCGATGATGTGTCAGCCGAATAATACCCCTCCAATGAGCAGGAAGACCTATGCTTTAATATATTAAAATTTTAAAAAGCAGGAGAAATTGTGGTTTGGAAACAACCTTGAAATCAATGTACTGAAATGTATACCTACATGCAAAGCTGAGAGTAGGGTCAGGTAGACTCCATATTATAATCTAATTATCATTAATTGATTTAGTAACCAGTCTGCCTTTCATCCAGTTTTATTTTGGGCCAGTCAGCTATAAATTTAATGCAGACTGACCAGGATCAGAAAATAAAATATTTCAGTCTCTCCTTTGATTTGCTACCAAATCCTCGGGAGACATTTCTTTGTTCACATATCAACACACACCACTTCACATATCCCTGGATTTACAGATTCTACATACTCATACATACTCAGCAACACCCAGATCTTCCTACATGGAGTACAATGACTCCTGGACCAACAGAGCCCACCTGCGTCTGGATCACTAGACTTTCCATACATCCAGACTTATAGAATCCACAGACTCTGGGACTCATGGATGTTTTATGCATTCTAA
>KV751381.1:200805-225587 GCA_001698575.1 Mola mola | reverse complement strand
AAGAATTAAATGTTTTCCTGTAGAAAAAAAACAAAAGACCCTTGTTTTTTTATGTATTTTATGCTAACAACGCGCGTCACTGACTTGTCCACATGAAACTGATGCAGCTGAAAGTTTAGTGACATATTAACTATACTCAGCATTGGTTGGTGCTCTTTGATCTTTTAACATCTTTAAGTCCAGTGTGCATGGCTGGTTGTCTCCTCAAACACTACCACATATAATTTATTTTAATTGGATCACTTTCCTTCATCTGTCTTCACGTAATTGCCTGCCTCATGCTCCCTGCTTACTTTTAGGAGTCTGCAGAGATTTGGGGCTGGCCTTGAAGGGTAGGAAGTGTTCTACAATCAGATGACAGACAAACTGCAGAATATTAAGAAAGCAAAGATTTACCGACCAAGGTATAGTGCTGAAGGCTTAACCGACAACAGATGTGGCAGAGCAATTTAGTCAGCACGCACATGGAGTTGAACTTGACTTGACATATACAATAAACTTCAAAAGAGATTGATTGTCGTGGGTTACAGCCTTCCAATTCGGAGGGTCTATCATTTTACATCATGTGAGCAGTGGAACAGCTGTAATGTCAATAATAAAAGTTTGCACTTTTCAGGTGCCCTATAGTGCTTTAATCATCCCATTATTGTGAAATTTGCATAAGAATATGAGCAGTGGGTATACTGATGACAGTTACTACTATTAAGTTATTATTAAGTATGTTTGCCCGGACTAAAACTGAAAATGCTCTGTCAGATCTCATAGAGTCGGTTTTAAAAGGACTTTGAGGAAGTTAAGAGGACAACAAGCTGCCAGAATATGGAGGTCTTCATTAATTCATAGGAAAGAGCCTGAGGCTGCAAGAACACGCACACACACATAGTAAGAATTTGTCATAATTATCTTTCTTTTTGTGTCATTTGGGTCACTTGGGGTAATTTGTTTTGGCTCTAGTGCTTCAAATAAAACCTGATACTTTTTTTTTAATAAAAAGTAAAAAACCAACAATTTGCTAATTTCTCAGCAGAGACTGTGCAAACAAGTTAAGTTTTCCAGCATAGAGAGCTGACTAAAGGAGTGGCTCAGAGATGCCAACCTCATAAGGGGAATAACTTTTTTTCACTCTAAATTCATCCATAAGTAACATAATATGACAGCATGACTATTTTTGCAATGGCTTTTATACAATATCTGTGATGTAATATTCACCTGGCAGCATGCTAAGCACCATGTTCCACATGTCTCTCTCACCTCCAAAGATTTCCAGCTCCTCCTGGGGGATGTTAAGGCATTCCCAGCAAAAATGGGCTAGTATATCATCCCTCAATTGAGTTTCGGGTCCACCCCACTCCTCCAGTTGAACGTGCCCAGAAGACCACTTTGAGAATATCCTAATCAGATGCCTAATCCACCTCACATGGTTCCTTTGGATTCAACGGAACAGCGGCGATACTCCATGCCCACTCTTAATGCACAAACTTCTCACCTAATCTTGAAAGCCCAGCCACACAACAGAGAAAACACGTTTTTGCCAGTTGTATCCACTTTTTTTTCAGTCACTACCCAAAGCTCACAGACATAGATGAGTGTTGAAACGTAGTCCATCTCAGGTACCATCTTGATATGACTCATGCACAACAAAAAAGAAAAATTCTTATCAGATGGTCATCCTGACCCCTCTTCTATTTTTTTTTTTTTTTTAATTCCTTCACCGGCAAATATGTAAATGGATGGGAATTGTGATAAAAGCACCTATGATAGCTAAGATAGGTAAGAAATTAATTAAAGGATGCACATAGGTAGAGTAAAGAAGAGGGGACAAGGACAAAGAAGAAGAAGACTGAATCAGATTTGGGGATGGGGAATGGGACAAGGAGGAGCCCATTATGTTTTGGTGCAGTTCTGGATAAATAGGCTGATCTAGGAATCGGGGGGGGCTTGTGTGACCTTGGTGAAAGTCTGTGTTCTGAGTGCCATTCTAGTTTAAAACATAAATAATTACCTTTTCAAAACTAATGTCTGGTGGCAGAACAGGAGCAAGAGTAGAGACTCTGCATCAATGCATGAAAAGGAGTCAGTTTAGATGGTTGGGGTATCTGGTTTGAAGGTCTTTTTTGACTATTTCAACTGGAAGGAGAGCCTGGGGTAGACCCAGATGTCGCAGGAGAGAGTACAAATTTCATCTGGCTTGGGATCTCAAGGAATGACCTGGAACATGCTGCAGGGGACAGGGCAGTCTGGAAAATCTTGCTGACCCTGCTACCTCTGTGACTCAACCCTAGATAAGCAGAAAAATATGGATGGATTGAAACTACATCAGCTGACAAGAAGCTGCAATAATAATCAATTTAAAACAACTCTGTACCCAAACTATGGTCTATTACAGATAAACCCTGTGTCAGCTCATTATCATTAAACAATGTTTTTTCCTTGACCTATTAGTAGAAGAAAATTCAGATATGGGGAGTCAGTGAGAGTCAGCTATGTAGGCTTTTTTTCTGCAAAGCCTGACTCCGGGGGAGTTGGGACAGTGATAGCAAAGGTTCTGTCCCTCAAACTGGTGATCGTGATGATGGGGTCAGAGGGTTCGGCTGGTGAATCGGGAAGTGACATTGGAGAGGGTCTGTCAGGTAAGGGGGTGAGGTTGTTGAGAACTTTCTAGGTGATGAGGAGGATCTTGACATGGCTAAAATAATTTTTCAGAGTAATTCATTGATTAATCTGTTTTGGGGTTTTTTTAAAGAAATGGCTGTAGGTCATTTATGTTTATTACCTCTTGTGTTGTATGTTGTTACAATTTAGGGACAGGCAAACTCAGTAGTCGCGAAACAAAACAAGATCAAAACACAAGAACTCACGAGGAATAAACGCTGGACTGGGAAGACAAGACAATCAGGCCCGGGAAGGAAGGGACACAGGGTTTAAATACACAAGGAAGGGATAGACAATTAGACACTCGTGAAACACATTAAGGAGGAGCAGCAATCACACACACCTGAGGGACAAGAATATGACATAACGGAATTTCAAAATAAAACAGGAAACACAGATTTACCCTAACGAACAGACACATGAATACTACCGGACCCTGACAGATACAAGTAAATTAGCATTAGCATTAAAATAGCATTAAAGTAATCATTTAAGTACTTATTGTATGCAGAATGGAATATTTCAGAAAAAAAATATTATATATGATATAACTATTATGATGTTTCCGTATCCTTATACTAAGTAGTATGTTAAGCATTAAGTCTCATCACTATCATCACTTACTAGTTTACTTCATTATTATTACATCTCTTATTGTTGACATGCATCTTCAAAGTCACCATTAACTTAAGTAATAAGTCAAAAAAAAAAATGTACTTACCACCACTGATTTCAGTGGACTGGATGTGAATGGTTTGGCACAGTACAGTACATTATTACTAGTATTTACTGGAGCAACAGGATGGAAATGGTGTCATGTTTTTATTCAACAATGAATGTGTTTTAAATTGAAAATTAATTTTGAATTGAGTTTAATTGAATTGTTCAAACTATATCAAATTATGAGATTCCAAAAGATTCATACTTTTAGAATGTGCAAAATTGGACTTTTGAATGTTGTGTAGAAACATTGATAGATGACAGAAAGAGGAACCAGGAGGTTGCAATGAACAACCAGTGAGTTTGTTATTACACTGTTTCTCACTGGTCTCGGACCTTGGGCACAAGCTCTAACCTGGAAGGGTGACAGAGCAAGTCACCAGGAAGCTCTTGTTATCCATTTCACTATTAAAATATGCTGAGGGGGAGTTGGGCACGGCTCTGTCGGGAGGTCCGAATTCCTGTGCTCACATTCATCTTTCAGTCAGCAGGGGGAGAAAAAGCATTGGGCTAAGAGGATTAACCCAAATCGTTGCTGATTTTTCTTTTTCTGAGGGTTAAAGAGGAACAAAATCGGAGCCAAATGTCCCAGCTGGCAGCCAAATGACCATTATGCAATCTCTCCCCGATTGTCTATGGTTTGGGGCTCTGTTTCCCTAAAAAGCTTTTTGTTCAGAGATGAAATTCAAATAATAAGGCCCACAGTAATACGCTTCACCTAAGCCATGGTGACGAGAGCTTTCAACGAAAATCTTGAGTTTGTTCAAAGTCAAATCTCCATGACAGATAACACTCAATTCATTCAACCTTCCCCCTGCACTCCATGATGTGGAGCTTCCTCTGGTGGGGTTGTGAAGCTGGGCTTCTTTAAGCACCAATTCCCAACCACAGAAGTGAATAAGCTGTCTTCCTTCTTTACTTTTCCTCTATCCCTGCTCTCCAAAGCCTTAGTGATGGCGAGATGGGAGAGGCATTGCCCTTGATATCTAGTAGAGTCTATACAGGGCAAAGGCCGTCAGAGAGAAAAGCCATACAGTTCAAATCAACAGGACAAAGCAGAGAGGGATAATATATTACAATAGATGCAGAGGAAAATTAGTTTGAAAAGTTTAGAAAAGGTGGTTTTTGATCCATGTAGATAATCATAAGATGAGAAAATGACAACAAAATGATGGTAATAAAGGTATGTACTAATATCAAATTAAAAGTTACTCTTCACTCAATGAACAAATAATTGATTTCATTCAACAGCGGTCTATTAGTTCTGTGACTTTATTCCTCAGATCAGCTTTGAGGTATCATTGTGCCTTCAAAAGCTCAAAGCTGCCATAAACATGCGACTATTATTTTCTGTATTTAACGCATCCACAGAGAAAACCTGCAGTGGTGACCTTAAGTTTACAGGAGGGGGCGTTTGACCAGCAGGATTATCAAGGGAAAGAAAAGGCATAAAGCAGTATCAGAGAAAGTTCATTACAGTGGGTGAAGGAGCCCTCAACCCCTGTTGCTCCAGCTGAGCCATTGGATCAACCAGTGCTTAAGGTGTGTGTATCTAACTGAGTGAATGTTATTTTATAAAAGCAGGATAAAACAAGCGTAAGGGTCTACAACCATGCAGGTATCCTGTGAGGCATTTTATTTAAAGCATGCTAACATGCAGTGGATTAGCAGTGATAATGTTGGCAACATTTATCATCTTAGTTCAGCGTTAGCATGCTAACATCTGTTAAAAAAAAAGGGTATGGGTGAGGGTATCTTAATCTTGCATAGTTTAGAACTATCCCTGCAGTGAAATTTGCAGTACCTTTGAATATTCTTGTTCTGTCACATGTACAGTTTAATTATGCCTGCCTCCAATTCGCATTAATGATTTTTGACAATTAATGCTCTTCAATCACTTAATCACAACAGTTCCTATTGTCTGTCAAATACCCATTAGTGTAATACAGTCTGATTCCTCTATAAAGCCTCCCTCCCTGCTCTTCCCTATAAGTTCTTCATCACTGGCTCAATCATTCAGAGTAAGACACAATGTAAAATGAATCTTTGTCACAGTTGTGGTCATTCCTTCATTGACAAAAATGTAGGATCTTAAATATTTTTTTCAACCTTATCATCCATACCAGAGTGTTTACCAAACAAAGCAATAAACTCTCTAAACACCACACATAATAACAAGACAGTGTAGATTTTGGACTAAAATACACATAAACGAAGACAGAAATTCATATAAACATGAAGCTCCTGTAAAAGTCTGATTCAGTGTAATAAAATATAGAGTCTAATAAAGTTATCTGTTGTTGTGTGCTTTAACCAGTCTGAAACATAACTTCAACAAGCATTTTTATGATCGTTCTTTCATTATTCCTTCCCTTGGCCCATTCGACTTGCAGCCAGTCAAACTCCATCCACTTGTGCATCACAGACTGACTGCATTGCATAAACTACTTCAGCTTTATTTGGACAAGCCAAGTGCAGGGACAACTAAACTTTTACAGGAAACCAGGAACCTTTTGAGGGACTTAATGTAACCTTTCAGATGCAGTCAGAGCGTAGACGGAAAAGTACTATATAAACTTTTAGATTCGAGTTTAATTCGCCTGGTTCAATACTGCCTAAAACCTTATAAACAAAAAACAGGCTGAAGAGAAGCACAATGTATATGCTATGTCGCATCAGTCTAAATTGAGAACTAATGCTCACCTACACATTCACTTGACACAATTCCAAGACTAAATTCAAGTGGCAGCAGCTGGATTCCCAGAATACGGGTGTGTCTATTTTTTGCCGACCAAAGGGAAAGGTCACCCAAACCCACATAAGGGTTCATAAAAAATCATGCAAAAATCACACACACAACAACACATACAGTATATGTTTGTGGCAGCACAAAACAGAATTGTTGAGCTGTTTTATTTATTGAGATGATTTTGCTTGGCAGGAAGAACCGGCATGATAACAGTGGGGGATCAGATGAAGAGACCATCTCGTGCTGTAAACTGAGCCAATTGCAGCTTTAATTAACACACCGTTGAAAATTCTGCCCTCCCTTGTGTGCCAAGAAGAAAAACTGTTAAGAAGCTCTGGCTAGGTTAAGGAAGGCCAAAGCTCTTTCCATTCAGCCCCAGATCCAAAAGTCACATATAATAAAATCTCTTGTCAGATGCTATTTTGATTTCCCATTCTGTATTTATACAGCTGATGGCATTAAATTGATGTATTGCACGCAGGCTGCCTGGCCTGAGCGCTGCTGCTGCTGCTATTTGCCATTTGTAGTCATGGTGAGCATGATGGCCAAGCATTCCTCAACTACATGGGAGGGTGTTTGTTAAAGGTGTGTGTGTGGGTTGTCTGGGGCCACTGTAACAGCTACAGCTAGGTCTGCTGGGAAACTGAGCCAGTATGTATTCAGAGATTGGCTCACTTCAGCCTCTGGACTCTGACCAGACAACACGTATTTGCAACCATCTTGAAAAGAGTCTATGTGATTTGTGTTGTCTAGGTGACTCTCACCAAAGGCAACACTGGCATCCAACTATACGGTAGTGTGTGTGTGTGTGTGTGTGTTTGTGTATGAAAGAGGGTGAGAAGTGTGCCCCCAGGGGTCAGCAGGAGAAGGAAGAAGAGGAGAGTGGCTCTGGCTACGATGCCTTCTTCTTCTTCTGCTGCTGCTGCTGCTATCGAAGCACTTGTACGCTGCACCTGTCTCTCCATCCTCAATTACACCTCTCTGGGCTTAATTTTTTTTAGCTTGTTCCCTCCATAATTCTTTCTCTCACTGTGCCAAGGCTGTGGATCCTCAGCTTTTCATTCTATTATACACTGTCCTGTCTATCCTTCCTTCTGCAGAGTTCAAAGTTTCATAATGTATGAAAGATTCTAGGACTCAAGAGAGTCTCTGAGCTTCAGATTCCGCTGTGATTGCAGGGAATATATCAGTCGAGCAGTGCATCCAATACTATCTGGGTATGATTCTGTTGTATAAATAAGTAATTTTAACCCACATGCAAATGTTCCGCGACACAATAAAATTAACATGGATCCAGAATGCAGGCTACAAAATCTAAAAATGATATATAAACTTACAATATATTTTATTTTTAATCACAGCCATACCAAAATCAGATACTGCTATCCAATTTGGTGTATGGCCATCGACAGAATATAAAGATAAACGATGTAAGAGCTCCCCAAAAGTGAAGCCAAAAGATTTCGATTGGCCCAGGTGGCTGGCCCCAGCTTCACTCATAAATCCTGCCCCTCTATTTCACCAGACAGGACATTGTTCCCATCAAACACATTTTTCCCAAAGATTTTTTAAGTTTTCTGTCATTTTTTGTAGTTCTTATCACACTGATGTGTGTTCAAGTGTTCATGTTTTCGATCACTTTGGTTTTATATAGTTATTTGATCTTTGAAAAGGAGTGAAACATTCTGACTGAATCCTGCATGCAACTGAGCCAAGCAAGTGTGTGGTTGGGAACACAAGATGGCACCGCCTGATACCTCCCACACCCAAATACTGGATTGCAGTAGCTTCTTTCCTGCGCTCTCCTGCACCAGTAGCACTCATATTTGGGATGTTTTGGCTTCATTTACTGTATGTACAGTGGGAGTGGGGGTGGGGGTGGGGGGATTGGAGATGTGGTGATCAAATTTATTCTTTTTCAACGGGTGTGACCAACAGGTAACAGTGGCTAATGTTGGCTGATGTTAGCCAATTTTCGATAAGTAGTACTATATAATTTACATAATTGATATTACTGCATTCATTTTTTTAACTGACTGACTCATCTGTTTTTGTATTTCTTTTGTTGTTTGTTTGTTTGTTGTTTCTATAATACTGCATTTTAGCATATAAGCTACATTTAAAGTCATGGGTTTGGGACCTACATAGACACAACTCTGCTGTAAGCTGTACTGCAGCTGATGTGCACCTCCTCAGAAATATACTGTAACTTCATATGTGAGCTACAGCTGTTATGATGATTATGAAGTTAGGAAGTGCGAAAACAGCTTCTGGTTTTTTTCTCATGTTGGTGGAAACTGATATTAGTGAGGTAAATATTAAGGAAGTTAGGGTGAAGAAAGACACAGATGTTTTCCCTTATTAACAAAATTATCTCCACTGTTAACCTTCTGCTTCTGCTCGGGTAAAAAAATTAAAGCACAAACAATCTCTTAATTAGCACAACTGCTGTTGCCTGTCCCACTATAAATCCAGCTTTAGTTGCGTTAATTGTGTAACCACTGCTGGTCACAAAGTTCACTTGATGTATAATCAAATCATCAAAACAGCTCTTTTCTTCAAAAGAATTGAGTACAACACTTTTTTTTTTAACCCATATTGGGATATAACACACATAATATCCTAGTGATCATTTCCACACCCTAACAGCCCCTACAAAGCTTTACAACAATAGTAATACCCAACATTTGGTTCCATTGATTACATTCTCTTTCACCCTCTCCTTGGCCACATGGAAAGTTGGCCTTCTATCAGCTAATTCAGCAGCCAGCTGGGGAGCTCATACTGAAAAGGCCAGTAGCTCTAAGTGATAATGGGTAAAGGAAGAACAGCTTAATCTATCTCTCTCACTTTCTCTCTGTCCGTTCTCCAACCTTGCCCTAGATCCCTCTTCCATCAGATGTTGGCACTTTTCCTATATGGGAGATGTCACTATTCTCCCCTTGCCAAATTAGTTCATGGATTAGCTTTCCTTCCTTGGACTACCTTGTCCTCAATTCTGTTCTCTCCAGCAAAAGCATCAGCAGGATTTGGGATGGTTTATTGCTGTCCCTATCCAAAAAAATGCAACCTCTCTGGCACAAGTGTTTGCTGGACTTACGTAATGATGCTCTCTGGCCCTGAAGGACTGTCATGATGAGATATCAAGTATGCCAACTGTCAACTGGAACAGATATAGCTGGTCCGAGGACCTTGTAGTAGAATATTTGACCTGGCTCGCGATAAAACACTGCAACCTAAAAAATGCTTCTATGTAAGCTGTAATACTTTCCCAAATCAAATAGCTGGACGTAATACTAGGAATAAGAAATTACTTTTTCCTGAAACAATTAGGTTTAAAGCATTTTTAAACTTAAGATATCTAACACGATGGTACCTTGGTGGAAGCAGGGACCAGCTGTGGAAACATTGATGTATCAACTATTAAAATGACATGGTTGACTTGGCAAACATTTGCTTTACAAATCCTACAGATTTAAATCTGCATTACCATTCATTTCATCCATGTGATGTGATTTTTCTGCCCACCTAATGGATGCAAGTCCAATATTTATAATTTTTTTTTTAAATGGAAGGAGTCTAAATGCAAGGAGCCCGATGCATAATGACCTTAGTTTTCTCTGTATGTGGTCTGATAATGAGTGATGAGTGCGAAGTGTTCAGAGCTTCTTTGAAAAATTAAAAAGGAAGTAACAGAACAGAAGTCAAGAGAAGCAAATAGTGAATTAAATATCATTATAAAAGCCTCTAGTGCTAATTGGAAGTAATATAAAGTCAAATTATCCACAGATTTGTTATTTACAGTGACTCCCTTAAATTAGCAAAAGGTAACTATTGAAAGCAGCACTATTTTACCCGTGTAAGTGTGTTAATCTTCTACAAACAAAATAATGAACTTTTAAAGCTACAGTACCATAACCTTCCAACTGAAAAGCAGTTTTCCGCATTTTATCTCAACATGTAGAAAATCTGTCCTGAATAGTATTCTGGATGAATCAACAACTTTTTTTTTTTTCTTTTTCAAAGTTAGCATCAGCTTAGAAGTTAGTTTAATAACATTCCTACAATAGAGTTAGTTTAAAATTCTGCTGCAGTCTTCACAGCATTCTCATATCACAGCAGTGCTGTGATATGATATTTCCTTTTACATTCAGGATGACATTTAAACTAATTTTTGAGACATTACAAACTTGGATCAGCAAGTCCCTAATGGAATATTATGATCCATTTCATGGTCTCTTGGGCCTGAGTAGTTTTTTATACTATATAACAGTCTTCCTCTGGTCTTAGGTTACCAAACATCTCAAATCTCAAAAATATCTAGACATCAGAGCTGTAAATGTAGTTAACGTTAAGTATTTGGTAGCTTGTAAATATAATTTTTATGTTACTTTCTGAAGAATGTTTAATTTGTACATTCTAATCACATGTCTAAAAACTAGAGCTACAGCTTCCTTTCACCTTTTTTCACCCCACTAATTTACCCTGAAGACATAGAAAATTTCATTACACCTCATCCCTGCACTATCATCTGATAAATCATAATCCCAGCCAAATAGAAAACTCGCCCACAGCTTCACTTAATGAGCTCATGCAATGGTCCCTGTGCACATCTTAACAACATCATTAACATGATAATGGCCATTTTTTTATGGTAATTATCCATGTCATGTTATTGAAAGGCTCATTGTTCTGATGATGGCAAGCTCATAAATAAAGTAGCAATAAGACTTTATGAAGAGCTCTCCGTGACCACTAAAGTGTTACTGATGATGATATAATGGAGATTGCCAAGTCTATTCAGAAAACAGAGTTGGCAGGCCACGGTGTGACTCTGTGTGTGTGTGGCTGCTCAGTTCCAAACTCTTATCAAGTCTTGGAGAACAGAGGGCACATTCTATAACTGATCTTCCATAGAAGTTCCATAGAAGAAGTTCACTTTTGAGCTCAGAGGTGTGAGGATGAGTTAATTTCCTGTTCTTTGTGCATTGACAATGTTAAGTGCCTCGCAGTTAGAGTAGTTCAAATGTTTGTTTTTCTGGTTATTGAATTCAAAAAAAGTCAAGTTGACAGTTAGATATCTGTTATCTGTAAAAAATACTGTTACTGGACCATAAATATGCATATGGGTTTTTAAAAATAGTTCTGTAACACAACTTGAAAATTATCACAGAGGTACATAGAGAACACTTGTATGAAAGAATCGTTGATTTTGCTGATAAACCAACACGGTTTTTATAGAGATATTCAAAACTGCCAGTGGAAAATGAGAGATTGAAATGATTTATTATTTAGAACCTAATTATTAAAGAGGCTGCATTTAAAGCGCAAGGTTGTAATTATTGATATGGTCCTTTTATCTCAGCAAGGGAAAAACAATTTTGTGGACATCTGAGAATTGATTTCTGGGTTTATGAGGTACACTTGAATTCACCTGGACATTTCTATCAGCATCCACAGGCATAGACCTAGAGATGCAGATTTTAGAGTTAACAAGGTGTAACTTAATTGAGTTCACCATGAAGTCCCATTTCTCCTGTCTGCGTGTCAAACTCAGTGTGTGTGTGTGTGTGTGTGAGTAACAGCAGGAGCCAGAAAATTCACTTTGTCATAGCTCTTTGCTACAAATGTGCCAGGCAAATATTTTGGCGAGATTTATTTGTCAAATGTAACAGGAGTTGAAAGAGTTTGTTTAAGACGGAGGGTGAATAGAAAGCTGCTGCGTGTGAACAGCAAGTGAAAGATGTTTTTTTTAAACACCGAATCCTGTAAACATTCATTTATAAACAGAATTAAAAGTTTTAATTGAAAAAGAGCATAATATAGCTACTTTAATTTCACAGATTCTAACTTTCACCTCATCCATTACCTCATAACTGAAGTGTTCATGTTTTCCCAGGTTGTGATTATGGCGTTAGAAGCTTCAGCAGACCAATCTGTACAGTATATTGAGCACTTTGAGATGACCAGCTGTAGTTATATGATCAAAGCCTATCCAAACACACCGGCTGCTTTAATCAGACTAAAACAAACAGCCTCTGTTCTCAGGCAGAAACACCTGTCATTTCATTATTGCTGCAGTTTGTAATTTTGGCTGGGGAAAGATACCAAACTGGTAACAAACTTATGTAATACGTAGGCAGGTGTTTTTGTGCTTGTGTTTTCCAATCTCAGTTGAGCGTGGAAAAAGCAAAGTACTAACTAGTCCCGGTTTCCTGTTTTTCTGTGCATTCAAATATAATGTCAAGCCGCTTATTTGTGTTAGTGTGTGTGTACTTCCAACCAACTTCTCCAGATTCTGCAAAACAGGCTTTTTCACTGATGAAGCCAGGAAAGTTTGGTTTGAGTCCGACACGCCATCATGCTTGCATCTGCTTTTCTTTAACCACAATCCCTAGATTTCCTATTTTAATGAGGGAAACATTGTGTGCTTGTTTAAATTAAGTTGCCAGAATGGAAACCAGTCAGAAAGAGGTCAAAAAGTAGAAAAATTAGGCATTTTTATTCATCTAATGTAGGTTGACGTAACTGTGTGGTGTTGAGCGGCATTTTTCTCTTCTTTTATCTGTAGAAGCTAAACATATTCTATTTTAGTGCAATTAACATTTCACAAACTTTATCATATGTATCTATTTCCTCACTGCAGTTGCACGTTGAAGGATGGAAATGGCAGACATGTGGTCAAAGCATCAATTAATGTTACCAAAAGACTGTTATTCTCCTCTCCAAGAGTTATTCTCTAATTTCTCACTGCATCCTTCTCATTGTCAGTGTATTGTGTCCGTCTCTTCTATTTTTCAATTTCTTTCAGTTTTTGTCTTTTGCTATATCTTTTCTTTATTTCCTATGTTTGTGACATTTTAAGAAAATGTCTTTGTAATAAAACTGCATTAATGGGAAGTTTATAAAATGAGTGTTGCAGGGAAAAGTCGAAAGACATGCAAGCTAGGTTTAGTGATGACTATCTTACAATCATTTTGTAATAACAAGTGTAAATGTTTATGGGTGATTGTGTCTATAGAAACCAAATAGCCAAAACATAAAAACAACACTGCAATGTCTAACTTAAATGTTATCCAGCAGGATGTTTCCTGCCGGCGAAAAACATAATTCAGGAATGGCCTGACCTTCAAACTCCCTAGATCCTAATCAAAATGTTTCTGTCAAATCCCATTAAAGCATTAATGGGATTTGACAGAACCATTGATGGCTGTTGCTCAATCATGATTAATCCTCTAGGGGCTAAGGCTAATCTGAGGTGATTAGCTGATTGTGTCATGCTGCATAAATGCATTACTACGGAAGCACTATGTATGCCAGGTAAGGCCAAAGGTGATTGTCTCCTCTCAGTTAGGGTGCCTATGCTTTGTAATAGCCTCGCTAATGAAATCAAGGTAGCAGCATCGGTTTTATTATTTAAATAAACTCATTTTTATAAAACAGTTTTATGTGAATTGCTGTTTTCTATGCTGTTCTCGTAGTACCTCTCTATTCCTATTTTACAGTGAATTTAGCACATATTCATATTTAAAAGATTTGATGTTGGTCTTATTTTTGGTTTGTTGGTCTGTTATCAATTTATTGGACAGGACACCTTGGCAGTCCCCCATCCATGTTAGGGACCAAAACAATATCAGGTATGTGGTTTTAATGTTGTGGCTGTGTATGTTAGCCTTATAATGAACAGAAACTTGTTCATTTGTATTTCACCTCTCGCCTAAAGTGAGCTGAGATAAGTTCCAGCCAAAATCGAACGTGCACTGGATAGGCTTTGATAAATAATAGATAGAGGAATGTTTTCCAATATTCAGCGTCAGCTTCAGTATTTTCAGGAGGCTTATCTTGAAGGGCTACCCACAAATCCAACAAGACATCGAGTATAGTTCATAAATCAAGCAGATTGTAAATTTGATGATGAATCATCCCACTCACCATATAGAATGTAACGCTTCAGAGACTGTAAATATAACTGTAGGGCCCAAGTCTGAAAAGTGTAGTCAATGCTGAAGGTTAAACCTTAAATCTGTATGTGAATGTTTAAGAATATGACCCAACTTCTAACTTGATGTGTCTATCAAGGAGAAGCCGAACCAATGTTGCATTGAATTAAAAAAGAATTAGAACTTCAATTAAGATGGTCGTGCATTAGAAGTTTGGTCTACAGTTTGTTTCAACCCCCCTTTGGCAAAAGCCAAAACTAAGCACGAATTTAAAATTTGGTGTTTTGACCTGATGAACATGTCAAATTCCTTAAGTAACCATGAAAGTCTGTATCAATCTTATGGCAATTTAGTGCACTGGGGATATTTCACATGCAGTTATGCAGCATTATAGGTATGGTTGCCATGTGTTTTTTAGGATTTACCCTCTGGGGACCATGTAATCCCAAAGCTGTGTGGAAAATGACCACTGCAGTGGTAACAGTCAAATGTGCAATTGCAATTGCAAAAACCGACATTTTGTCTCAACTTGATCTCGGAGTGTTTAGTAGGAAACAACTGGACCTCTTATCTTTTAAACAAGATAAGAAGTCCAGTTGTTTCCTACTAAACACTCCGAGATCAAGATGACCTGGATGACTGAGAACCTTCACGGACATTTTGTCTCAACTTGATTTTGTGGTCAGTATACTGTTGGCCTTAGTTCACAATACAATGTTTCTTTGTTGTATTCATCCATTTCATATGTGTATATCTTCTCAAAAGCATAATAATAATAATCAGCATCCTATTATTTTTGTGCCTTGCTCTTCTGTGTGTGGTCCAGAAGTCAGAGTGTCCTTTTGGAAATTACCATATAAAAAGTCCATGAAATGAGGACAAAGATAAAAAGAGTAGGGCGGAAGAAAGAAACAACATGTGTGTGTGTGTGTGTGTGTGTGTGTGTGTGTGTGTATGTATGTGTGTGAAGGAGACCGAGAGGTAAGATGAACAGCCACTCCAGCTATGAACTCTCTGCCAACTATTAGTTCCTGTGGGGATACTTTCACAGTTTAGTAAGAAGTAAATCCAGTAGGAGCTTGCTCTCTCCCTTTGTGTTTTCTTGCTGTGTGCTGTTGTGGACCTGTGTATCTCCGTGCAGGAAGAAAGTTTACAGGAATGGGTAACTTCTTCCAGATGGCTGGGCAGATGGCCTTGTGCAGCCACGGAGTGAAAACCATCTGACTCCCACACATATAACCAGACACATGCCAAAGACACAGCTAAACATGTGCACATCATATAATACTTCTACATTGCAGACCATGCGGACACACAAACATGCTGACTGAATGGCATTATTACAGTATTGTAACTGTTGTTGAACCCCAGAAGTGTAAAATGATATTTTATGATCCTGTTTTGTGTGCTGTTTTGATGATTACACCACAAAATCAACCAGTACATCAATGTGGCCATGTGGTATGTCACCAGGCTACATTTCTTAACCTAATTCAGTACTTTACTGAATTTTATTGTAGTTTCAAATGCATTTCTTACAGTCTGAAAAAAATCTGTCTTGATGCACTGTCCAAAAGCAGCTGTATCCTGTTGCGGCTCATTCACTCTCTCCGTGCCTCTATGTAGTTGGTTGTAATGGCTCCTATTTTCTTCAAAGCAGCCTGCATCATTGAAGCCTGAAATTCACTTGCGATACAAAGGTACATCAATTAACCCGTTATTAGGGAAAAATAACATTAAATTAATAACTTGTTTAATTTTAAACTTTGTTTTTACATACATGGATACTCTAGTTACTCTTTTTTTCCTTTTACCTATCTGAAGTGTGCAAAGCAGTAAAATTTAATTTTTCCTTCTACTAATACGTAGTTAATACACATTTTTGGTAAATCAAGTAAAAATGTAACTTTCTCAACAATCAAACATGTATTGACACAAGGAACCTGTTGGAATTTGGAAATGCAGCTTTTTATAGGGGTGTGACACTTGTGAATCCAAATAATCGTAGCCTCAGTCAAATCAAATCTATGTATGAATATGTGTTTCAAATGTATTTGAAAATGTATATTGTGATACTCTGATACCATTGAATATCATGTACTTCAGTATGTCTAATAAAGGCTAACGATGCAAAATCCTTACACTACCTCTAACCATTTCTACTTTACAGGAGGTTATAGGTTGAGTAGGCAAGAGACAGCATCAGTGCTTGACATATCATTAGTCCGTCGCAAGGTAAAGCTGATGTTGATGTTTAATGTGTACCTTGTTCCCCACATTCATTTTGCATGCAACAGTTTTAACACCAAGCACTAAATGCAGCTGAAGTTTAAAATGAATTTTGAAAGTATTTGAGAAATTAAATACTTAGTTTGACACTAAGTCCACTGGAGACCATGAATGGCAGCAAAATAGTAGAACAGTCCACTTGAGTGAATGACTGACATGTGTTTCACCAAGCATTAATAAAGGATGACTTAAAAAGAGAGAGAGCTAGAGAGAAAAAATAAATAAATAAACAAAAACAAGTTTCATTAATATGTCTTTGTTTTAAATTATCGTCCTCTTCATCTTGACTGTGTGGATCCCTTTAATTCATTCTCTCAAATGGTTGTCGACCCATCAAATTGAATCTATTTTGTTTTCATCTAATCTGACTTTATAATTCTTCTATAGAAGCATTACATTCTAAATATAGTGTCAAAAACACAACAAGTGTATTCAAAGTAACTGACACAATCTGCTAACATTGATTATTTCCTCCCAAATGAAATTGTCTTGGGACTCTGCTGACACAATTACAGTCTGGATGAAATATGCCTGCTACTGGGCGGTGGTGACTCATGATTTGGGCTCTTCATGGAACAAAAAATGTCAGTAAATATGAACTCTTTTTTGAGCAATTGTCCCAATAAGTTAAACAAACCCACATCTCTTGTTGACGCACCTCTTGTTCAACTTATGAGGTAATGACTGAAAACAGTGGAAACGAAAGTCAGGGGAGAATAGGAATATGATCAGGCTTCTGCTGTACCCAAAGACAATGAATTATCTATCAGTGAAGCAGCTCAGGTTTCAGGTTTCTCCTTGTAACAGTATGTCTCTCTACAGAGGCCTAACATCCCTTTTGAGATGGTTCTACCCCCCCATTGTATGACCCTGGTTCTACTGTACATGAAGCCACTTCTGTTTTGAGGGTCTACTCACTGCCTGCCATTTTAACTAGCAAAAATCGCTCTTTTGGGTTCTCTGTCCTTCTAGTTCACTTTCTCTTTATGTATCTCTCTCTCTGTCTCTTCAGGCGGTGAAATATGTATGAAGGAGGGCAGTGATGAGGTGGCGGAGGTGGGGCGTATACGGACGGAGAGAAGATGATGCTTTTGCCTGAATTAAGTATTTACAGCTCCCCAGACCATCTGGAGGATGAAGGAGAACGAAGGGAGTGAAAGAGACAAATGGACAGAAACAACCTGGGATATAAATGAGGGGAAGTGGGGGATAAATGAGGAAAAGAGGAAAAACAGAAGGGAAACGAAACACACTGCCATGATTAAGCCCAAAAGTTTCCACTTTGTGGTTCTCTCTGCTGGTTTCGTTTGGGGAAATGTGATCTGGACCCCTGGGAGGACTAATCAGCCACACATTTGTAATGGTGAAATAACTGTGTGTGTGTGTGTGTGTGTGTGTGTGTGTTTGAAAAAAAAATGATTAAGGAGGCATCAAAGTGGGAAGTGGGCTGTAGATGTAGTGTTACCCTACAGCCAATAAGCCTCAAAGCCACACTTTCAACAACCATAATTCAGCTCTGTGTTCATTGCAGTTTATGAATTTCCTTCTGGTTTCAAGCTTTTCTCACACACACAATGTGAGAGGCGAGGCTACTGTACATGTTTTAACATAAGGGAAATAGAAGCAAGTATATCCACACAAGACAAAAAGACACAACAGAAATACTTCCATTAATTTTGTTTAATTTTCCTAAGATTTAGCCTAATAGAAAAACAGTTGAAAACGCGTTATCATTGAACACTACAGATTATCATGTTATTTCTAGTTATGAATCCCTATTGTGAAACATTCTGTTTTGCATTAAAAATACTGCAAACTGTAAGACTTTCCATGAAAAATGTGCCTTTTTCTCAGTTCATTAGTTAAGAGCAATGTTTCTGTTCCTGGTTGATTCTCCCTATCATATTCATATTCATTGAATTGAGTTTAGCTCCATAATTTTCCTGCGCTCATCCACACCCAAAGTGACCTATTGCCCCTCTAGTTATTATTCAAATGACTAATTTTTTGTTTGTTTATTGACATAATTTTAAAAAAATCTAATTCTTAAAATAATTTTTCTGTACTTCTGCATTAATATCTTTGTAATGATATTGTCATAGACCACTTCACACATATCGCCACCTATCATATCCCTGATTGTTCTCCTTGAACGCAACCTTGAGGAACAGGTTTGTTACAAAGAGAAATGTAAATCTGAGTCCTGGTGGAGTAGGGAACAGCAATGATCAGATATATTATACAAAAGTAAATTACAGAAAAGTACAAAGGTAAGAACTGGTAACTGGTCATCCATATTTGTTTATTTCAACTGTCAATGATATAAAGACAGTGGCTCTGTGGTTACGATTCATGAGGCAAATATCATATTGAACAATTTTGTGTATTCTATGTGATGTACATGTTGCGGCAGATGTGTTTGTGGTTGATCTGCTTACCATAGAAGTGCTGGCCTGCCAGATCTCTTCATTTATAAAGGAGCAGTGACCCATCCCCCCCCCCCCATTTGCCTTTTCAAAAGGCATGTGAAAACAAGATGAATTATGAATACGCCAGACCCTTAAACCAACATCCTGTTTGTGGAAATACTTGGATTTAATAACCTTTTGAAAGTAATATATAAGCTCTCCTATTAGACCAATATGGCTTTGTGAAAGTAGATTTTGAGTGGAATGAAGCACCCAATGGTCAATTTCAATATTTTGACTAATATCCATTACACCTGGATTAGAGCACCGAAAATTCCAAATCCAGGATTTATCTTATTTTTTTTCTATCTTTTTTTTTTTTTTTTTTTTTTTTTTATCTCAGGTTTTTAATAGCCTCTAAAAAGGGATTTACACATTAAAACTTCACAAGAAAATCAGATTATGTTGTAATCTCCAAAAATAAAAAGAATGTCCATCTAATTACATACAACACAGGCTACAGTATGAAGTACCATCTAAAAATGACAAAATTCCCCACAAAGTGAAGTGCACTGCTCCTTTCAGTTTGAAGGATCAGAGAGGTTTACTGAGTATTTTATGGCTCGACTTGGAGCAACAGAATTTAAGAAGTGTTCTGTCAGCCTGCAGTCAGTCAAGTGTTTGGTACTGCTATGGCAAATCCTCCCACTTTTGTCTAATCCACAAGCCCCTTTCCTTCTGTTTACACTGATGCAGGACCCAAAATCAAATTGTTTCTTTGGCACAAGTCTGCACTAGTGTACTGAGCCAAAAAATCTAATGTTTAACCCTCCAGTCCCTCTCAACTAAACTCTAAAACCTAACGTCTACAATTAGAAATGGTGTCCTCCCCCATTTTGTGCTCTTGCCTAAAAATTCTTCCCACAACATCTTACTTCATGCGTGCGACACCTAAACTGCTTTAGGCAATAGACTGTCCACAACTGTGTATCAAATGCATCAGAACTACAAAGAGCCTCAGAATTCTTGGGGAGAGATCAAGGAGGAAGTCAGATGCATTGAGGAGGAGGCTATGGCAAGATGAGAGTGGCAATTTGAAACAGGTCAAAACAATTTTGTCTTTGTCTTGTTTAGCAGTTGTATGTCTTTATTATTTACTGCTGATGTAATATATGGCAGTTGAAAGCAGCATAAATGTTTCAAGTTCACTCTCCGGTAAGACTTTTTTTTCAATTTTGATCAGAGCCCAAGAAGAGAGAAAGAAAGAAAGAAAGAAAGGCCTGTTCTCTACAGGCTTTTCTACAGCCTTCCTTCATAAATCTGCCTCATCTTGCTACAGGTACATACAGTCATTCAAAGACTGTGCCACTCAAATTTTTCCTTTTGACAAAGAGATACATCTTCACAAGATATGACTGGGGCTATTTTTTATTAATAAACAAAAACTGGAGACAGCTGTAACGGACTGAGAGACAGAATGAACAAGTGATAATGGAGCCAAATGTTATGCCAAAGCCTGGGGGACGGACAAAATTCCCTAAATCATGCCAGGTAACATATATATGCCACAAACTGGGGTTCTGATTTGAAGGTACAAGCTGGTTTTTCCAAACCAGGTCATACAGGGCAAATATGTTTTCTTTATCTATAATTTGTAAGGATTTTATCTGAAAAAAATTTAGGCAAATGAAAAACCTACTTGGTTATATTGTGATTGGCTTGATGCTGTGAAGGCAAAAAGTCAAGTCATCTCCATACCTCTCCATTTCCTCCAACATCTTTACTCCTTTTTTATGACAATGTAAACATTGTTATTTAGCATCAACATGAAAACATGTCTTTTGTGAAAAGTACCTTTTTTTCTGGAGCTTTAAAACAGGAAAAGCTAGTGGGTGGAGCTTGAGGTAACCCATTTTTTGTCAAAATGGGACTTTAATGCTTAAAAGTAGGTCGAGTGTCAATAAATGCGTGTTGAAAAACAAGCTGGTGCCAGTGACGATAAGCCGCCTGTCTCGTTTTTCATGTCTGTTCAGTTTGTTGTTACTTAAGACAGAAATTGTCATGTTTGGTCGTCCTGACCATCTGGATGGATGTGTCAGTACTCTTGGCCCAATAGTGTCATATATTCAACCATTTATTAGAAATTTGGGCATAATTTTCAACAGTACCCTAAAATTTGACAAACAAATTAGTTCTTTTGAGAGAGTTATACATGCTTTCATAACAAGTCGCCTAGATTATTATAACTCTCTGTATCTCTGTCTCTTCATCGACTACAGACAGTGCAAAATGCTGCTGCTCTGCTTCGGCTTGACCTTGACGTTGACCTAAATGACTCTGAAATGGTCTGGTTGAGGCTTCAGATTTTGACTGGTTTTAGTAACACTGAATCTTACATTGACTTATTCTTCATTAGTTTAACAGAGCAGGTACTTCACTTCAAAATCAAAGATATTTTTTTTTTTTTCCTTTTTGTTGGATAGATGATCACTGGATTTCAAACTCTATTAGAGAGCAGTGGAGGACAAATGACCTGCTGCACACCTCAGTCTGAATGATTGTGTCCTTTCTCAGTCTCTCGGATTGACTGTGCCTAGGCCAACAGTTCAACTGTGAAGAACAGATTGTGTATTCTGACACAAGCCTCCATAGACCACAGATGAATTAAAGGGCCTCAGCATTGGAGCTGCCCTAAAAAACTACTCTCCTCGCTGTTGTTAACTTTCCCCTGTGTGAAACTTGGCATCTTGATCTACGCTACCTGACAAGGCAAATCCATTCATCTTCCCCCGTCTACCTTGTGTGATCCTAAAACCCTAAATATTCAAACCCTATTGACTGTCCCAGCCTCAGTCCTTTATAGAAAAACTTTATAGAAAAAAAGGGACACAGGTTCCAGCCTTGAAAAGTGAAGCCAATGTTCAAGTGCCTTAAACCTGCTGTCCTACTAAAATCCAACAGAGGATACTCTGCCTCACTCAGCTGCTCAAAATGTGTTCAGGGTCAGTATCTGTAGTTTAAAATTTTGTAGAACAGCGCATGGTCATCTGTGGGGCTTAGCTACATTTTGTTTGACAAGTTGCAACCTGTTAATAGAACGAGCGGTAGCCCACTAAACACTTTCACATGCAGTCACAGAGATAGACCATACAGTAGTAAATGTATAGCTGGAAATCAACTGCAAGAAAGGATTCAAAGTCCCTGTGTACACTGGATAGCTGTTTTTAAACTTGTTTTTAGTAATGTCATTCTTTTCATCCAATGTATTTAATAGAGCTAATGCTCATGCTTAGCACTTCAATGCTTCATGTGAGTCAAGTGCCAGTGTGTAAATGGGCGTGCAGATGGGTGCAGACCCACAATCTTTCAATCAGATCTGCCCTTTGTGCCTTCCTTTAAACTTCAGAAAACCAAACAACCAACATGGCTGGATCCATAAAGCCAATCTCAAGGCTTCACAACAGGTGGCTCAAAAATGAATGGGTGACATCATGGTGGGTTTACACTTGGGATGTCCACATGCCACACCAAGATGACAGCTACAAAGAATTGAGGCACACACCTCACATAATAACAATCAAGACATTCTGAAAGCAACATATAGGTCCTTTTGGAAACATACTAATTTCTGCTGTTTAGACAATGATACCAAAAGGCATCCGGACAGATTTCTCTCTATTTCTGCCAATAGAGGTCCAATTCAGAATAAATTCAAATGTTTCTGAGTTTTCTTTATCCTTCTCAAGTGGGCTGTCCAGTGGTGAATAGGCAGCATTATTCATACACTGTAACAATTAAAACATCAACAAGGGGATGAAAAAAATATGTACATTATTCATATCTGTCCTCCAGGGAGACAGACAGTCAGAGCTAATGAGAGGCTGAAGCTTTGAAGTCAGGGAGCCCTCAGTGAGGTGAATGGCATGAATTAATACCACCATCAGATGCCTTTTACTCTCCAGAAATACCCACTAGATAGATCATTTTAGCCAATGTTATGAGACCCATCCTTTGTTTCTAGATTTTTATTGGGAAATTGTTAATATAATTAAGTTTCCTCCACGTTAGTATGTATTATCTGTACTGAGCTACATAGCCATTGAAGAGGAAATTAATATTCCATGACAATATATGTACCTTTGCAAGAAACACTTGTTGTGAAGTTGAGCGGAATGGATGCATTGCTTTCTTCACCGCTCAAAAGAGAGACAAGTGTGAAGTGTTTTTGGCGACAGGCTGCTTTGCTAAATGGAGGACGCTCTGCCAGCCAGACTTGACCCCCTTTTCCTGGCACTGCTGGTGTCCACCATCCTACCCTGTTACGAGCTGGTACGCTATCTATCCAAACAGATGCCCACCCTGGCCTCACAGCGCCACTCTCCGGTCCCCCCTTTTCTCGTAGAGCTGCCTGCTGATGTTTTGCCCTGACACTCTGTATCGCTGTCGTCTCCTTGACAAAGCATGGCGCAGAGAACCTGCAGTGCCCTCGCTGTGAAAGGGAAGCTGCTGACTGATGAAAGGTTGGCGTGAGTCTGAGGCCGGACATGACATACAGGCATCCAGCAAGAGATAACATGGTGTAATCGTTTGGCCTACCTCCACAGTGAGCTTTCCAGCACCTTGGTGGAGTCTGCATGGTAGTACTTGGTCAGGATCAGAATGACCTGGAAGACAAAGTAGAACAACATTTGTTTTAAATACATTCAAGGTAGGGGGTTGAACATTACACATTATAGTCAAAGGAATATCATTTGTGTGGGGACAATAACTGACTGTGAGTGATAGGTGAGTACATTTTACTGATTTTTGAGATATTTGAAATATTTGAAATGATGAAATGTGAGCAATCCCACCAAATGAAAGTTTATATAATCCATAGTTCAGTGTTTACATCTTTTCCACATGGGATGTTTTTAATCAACCTTATTAATAAACCAATTTGAAATTTTCCATGTCTTGTATCTTTTGTAGTAATTTTCAACATTTTTAAACACTTTCAGACATTTTGATTAAATTTAATGAGAAAAACAAAGACATTGTTTAATGCAACAACATTTGAGAAAAGTTTTTTAATGAGTATATAGTAATAGCATATATTGTGGAGAATGTCTGCCTACTAATCATTGCTCTGTATTTATATTTTAAACAAAGGGAATTGTGCAGAGGAACCCCATCTGCACTGCTGCTGATTTTTTAACTGAGTATTGTTTGAGGGTGCTTTGAGAAACTATTACCTTGAACAAACAACTGCCTTGTTTGCCACTTTAATTTTAAAGAGGGCTCACTCAGTGTATTCTTCGGTCTTCCTCCCAGTGTTGTGCAAGTTTAATTAAAAATTTTGCTAAAACATGTTTTTTCTCTGGGCAATTTCATTATGGAATCTTTATTTTATGATGTGGGTATGATTTTCAGTTAGAGGACAGCTATGATAGTTCACCAAGAAAATCAGGTAAAAATGATTTAAGGATACAGCAGTCATGTTACCAAGCCATCTTGGTCTGGGGCACAAAACCCATACATGCACACTGGTTTAGATACTCTCGTCTTTCATACTTCTGAAATCTCCTCTTCTTGACAGCTAGGTCTGCTGGGATTTGTGTTGCCATGGCAAGAGTGCCAGTGGGTCAAGCAGCACAGTGGGGCCTAGTGGTATGATTGACAGGCTGGCTTGCAGTAGTAGGTAGTGAAGCGAAAGAAAAAAACAGGCCTGCCTTCAGGCAGAGGGGAGTCGATTGGCTGAGGGGTCCAGCCCAGAGGCAGCTGCTGATACCAGGCTGTGTTGAAGGTGGCTGCTTCCGAAGAGCACAAATACATGTGGAAAGCAAATACAGCCTGTATACAGCATACGGACAAACATATTGTATATGAGTATATATAAAGTATATATCATTTTTTCCTCATACCACTTGTGCTCTCTCACATTATCTCTCAAAATATAGGTACTTTTCTGAGTAGTGCTACATTCAGCATAAATGTTCCATAAAAGAAAATATAAAGCGCATCGTTTACCTGTGGTGGCTACAA
>KV751381.1:141862-159076 GCA_001698575.1 Mola mola | reverse complement strand
TGTCCCCCCCCTCCCCCCTCCCCTCTAATCTGATACTTCCAGAAGCCAGACATGGACACACCAGACAATAATATGGACGTGTGCGCCTGACAACGAGCTCACACACACACACACGCAAGACTGAAAGCAAACGTTAATCAAATAGACTGAAAGCTCACGCATAATGACACATATAAACAAACACATACACTTACCCAAACACCAAATTACCATCTATACAATTACTCTGAAAAACAATACACATATTTCAACAAAGCAATCCAATGTGTGTGTGCTGTACCTAAACAATGCAAGTTAATAAGACAAGCTGGGTCTGGAATGAGTAATTTGCAACAAATGGCACGTCCCTAAATTAGAGGTACCTGCAGTATTGAATGTAAGTATAAGTGGGCCCACTGAAGCCAAATTGGACTAATTCAATTTGCAGATCTAATTCAGTAATCTTATTGCTGAATGCAGCTTTGCAATTCAATGCGGTTAATTTGACGCTAAATTCAGCTCCAACCGAATGTTGACGAAGACTGCGAACAGCAATAAACAAGTGTGAGCAGTGTGATGTGTTAATGGGGACGTTAATATGTACATGTACAGGGCATCAGTGCCACTGCAGCCAATTTCTATCAAGGGTTCTCACTCAGCTCTGATTTCAGTCTGAGCAGATGGAGGTGAATTTTTTGTGCTTGAAGCCTTGTACATTTCAAAGTGAGGACAAGGCTTTCAAAAAGCCCAGAGAGAACTGGCATCAAGAGCGTTAGAAGCACATTGCTTGCAAAAACAAATATTTATTTGACCTTCTGATTTGCAGACAGCACACAGCCGCTGAAACATGCAGATGCACCTGCTAGAGTTGGATGGTATCCAAGTTATGGCACCATTAAATCTTTACTAAGTATTCCTGCAGGATGCAGTATTATACCTCCACCTGATTACAAATCATATCTCATAATGTACAAGCCAATGAATAAATGATAACAGTGATTATCCATTTATGAATTTTGATGAACTTTTAATGCTCCTTTGGTTCTCTTTTCCTCTTTCCCTCCCACACACACACACACACACACACACACACACACACACACACACACACACACATACACATCCACCTTCTTACAGCACACACTGGCTGGCCCCGCCCCTCCTCCTTTTTGTTTCTCTTTTCACCGTCTGCCCTGTTGTTGTATTATAAATTCCAAGTATAATGCAGAAAAACTGGATCTTTCACCAGCTATTCCGTTGTCTCAACAGCAGCTGAAACAGGCAGATTAGCCAACTAACATGTGGGAACAGAGAAAGACAGAACAAGAGGGGGCATATACTGAAAATGAATCATTGTTGGGACCAACTCACTTTTGTTGATGCATGAGCATGTGCACTTCGAAATAGTTTAGGGTTCTTTGTTGCTTTGTTTTTTTTAACAGTGGGATCATGATGTTCCATATTTGCAGTGTTGCAAAAAAAAGTTCTGCCATCACTTTGAACACACAGGCAGTGTTGATGCTGCCTACAATCTAAACATTTCTTATAAACATGCGCACATTGCACAGCACCGATTGTTTTTTCATGACAGTAATGAAAGTGACACATAAATCTACAGCAAGCAAATATTTGGTTATAATTTTCAAAATAATATATTTTGCAGTACATTATAAATACTGATGAAGTTGCAAATCTGTGAAATGATTTAATTTGTAATACGTTTACATGGTTTTCATTCATCCCCAGTGTAACACAATCATGTGAAGGTGTAGGCACTATGTATGAACCTGTAGCTGCCTGCACAGTGACATGTGTGTGCATCTCATACAGTTCAGTGCCTGCTTGTCAGCCTGTGGGCTGCGCGTGTTAATGTGTGTGTGAATGTCTCATATGCATCCATGCATGTCTAAAAAGGTCATCTTTAACCAGGTTGCAATTGCGACGGCCAGACAGAGCCTGAGAATAACTTGCTACACTTCCTCCCCATATTAGCATAACAATAAAAAACCCACGCACTCACCTCCTGCACCTGCTACGATAATCACTTATTTACTTCCACAGGGCTGTTTCATGACCTTGAATGCAGCCCTACGCTTGTGTGTGTGTGTGTGTGTGTGTGTGTGTGTCTTTAAGTGTAAGTGTGAGTGCATAAAAGTCAGGGAGTGTGTTTCAGTTGCCATCTTTGTCTAAGTGTGCGAGTGGTTATACCAGTGCTACCTGTCCCCCCGCTACACATACACGCACATAGGGAAGGAAAAAAAAGTGAAATGGGGGGATATAAACATGCCAGAAATGAGGCAGCCGGTACAGCAGATCTGTTCCGATTGGCTGGGCAGCGATTGAAGGTTATCGAAAGTAACAAACAAATCACGCCAACCATGGAAGCGCACACACATACAGTCTTCTGTGGCTTGTTCGTAGTCTGCAACCTTCAATTCTGTGGCAGCGAAATACAAGGTACATCAAACAAAGTAAGCTTCTAGTATCGACCGAATCCCCAGACAAATGTAACGGTAGTATGGGGATTTAATTTTAACGCTCATCGTTGAGGTAAAACTCTGAGTAGGCTGTAATTTCCATTGGGGATGTGGAGAAAATAAATGTCTGATTGTCAATAACAGAACACATTTTAGACTTCATAGTCAGCAGTGCTCTATCTGACAGTTTATTGTTGTTTTTATGATCGCTAACTCACACTGTGATTGTCCAGATTTGCGGAGGAGGTAGAGTAGGCAGAAGTTAAAATTCTTTTTCTCATGTGTCATTTTTTACACTACTGCACATGTACCTCTTTACTGAGAAAATTATAACGTGACCATACAACAGCTACAATATTAACACAACATAGAAACTTTCACTTTAAACATATATTGTTTGGACCCTCTGATAGTTGGAGACTGATGGGAACTGTCTCAAACAGGTATGGTAGAGCAACACAATTAAGTGTTGAAAATGTACAGCCTTCTTGTATTTCAGAATTTAAAGCAAAAAAAAAAAATAGATATATACTGTTTATATAAGGCGGTAGTGGTAGATGTCGCAATCCCAAGTGATAGCAACATCAGGAAGAAGGGACACGAGAAACTCGAGACATATCAAGGGCTGAAAGAGGAGCTGGAAAGGTTGCGGGGAGTAAAGGCATCAGTGGTACCAGTGGTGATAGGAGCACTTGGGGCTGCAACCCCCAAGCTGGAAGAATGGCTCCAACAAATCCCAGGAACACCTAACACCTTAGACCCGGTCAGGACCCACAGGCTCCCAGGCCTCTGGTAGAGGACTCGAGCTTGAAGGAGACACAAGACCGCCCACAGAAGGCAAGTGGGGAATTTTTTTTTATTAAAAAAAAAAAATCCCCACTCGCCCCTCTTTCTATATATATGTATATTATGTAGCACCCCTTTGCTGTCCGGGCAATTATTAGGGGTAGCTAACCTGAGTTCTTTAAATAAAGTCTTATCTCTAACTATTAGTGTGTGTTTACTTTGTCTTTTAACTGTGTGTGATAATTACTCTCTATTAATTCCAATTTATGAATCAATGAACTTCTAATTCCTATTTATGAATCAAGGAACTTTAAATATCTAGGCCTAATTTTCCATAGGGCTACAATTATATATGCTTTACAGTTAAACACTTCATTAATGTTACACTATGAGAGTCTACATGACAGTCGGTTTAGACATCTCTGGAATTTTAACTGTTCATGCTAAAGATGTTTAACGCTATGTAAACAAAATGTTACCAGACGCTCTACATAAAAGATTAGGTACTACCAGGAAACACTTGTGCTCCCCAAAACAGTTAAATCTAAGAAAAATAGAGAGTAATATTAAGCGTATTAAGAATATTAAGAGTAAAATTAAAGAGAAGCTGGTATAATTTTTAGAAGGGTTAACAATACATCTGCCACATTTTCATGCTGGACTACCATAATAATGAAACCATAAAAATTGTGGGTGCAGTTTCCTATATTATTTAAAGTATGTGGTGGATAGATGCAATAAATTACATTCAAATAGTTTCCACTTTGTAAATCCTACCTACAGTTAAAGGGAAATATGGTCTTGGCCTTTTGTAGCCAAAGACAGACTTCAGGTGGGATCATAAAACATTTATGAACACCTGTCTCGCTAAGAAATTTCAACTCATATTTGACTGAAGCCAGCATTCACATTAAGGTACAGAAAGATGGGCAGGTCTATGGGCAGCATCTGGGTATCGTCGGCCGGTTTATGAGCTAACCTCATCTCTCTTCCCATAGCCACAATGTTGCCATGAATGATTTAGAGTGGCTGAGAGTGCAAATATTTTGTTTGGCTCTCCCACAGGAGCAATCGTTCATTTCACCTTTCCCAACAACAAAATGCTAAGGGTAACTGACTGTAAAAAGGGTGTGGCTCCCTGGATGCGTCAGCACATTTCGTTTCACCAAAGCTTTTTCCAAGCTAATCTGAAACGCAATACACCTGCAATGCAACAAAACGCCCAAGGTGTGCAAAAACAGGACGACCATGAGGTGATTACTTGGTTTGCTGTTTGCTGAGAATAGTGATCAATATGAGCTTTTTACTCCTCAGCAGCACGTGACTCAAGGAGGGGTGTCACTGCTCAAGGGTGGAAATAAATTGCACACAATAACAATTCACTCTAATGCATGAAAAGAAATTAAATACCTAAGCAATTAGTCAATTAAAGTTGAGAGCAAACAAGCTGGTTTACGCCAGCCTGCGGCCGATCATTAGGTTTTAATCATTAGACGCACTCTGGGAAATGGGCCAGATTTTGTCGGGTTGGGTTGTGCCTTGAAAAACATGTTGCTTTCCTTTATGCTGTATGTTTTTTAGTCTAACATCTTTCTTAGCTGTTTAACATGTGAGAGGAAAGGAGAGCTTCACCAATTTTACAAATAAAAGTCGTTGACTGGTCATAAGTATGAAGAAAGTTGTGTAAAATCATCTGTGACTCTGAGCTTCAAGGCTGAATTGGTCCCAATTTAAGACCGTGAGTTCCAAGTCAAAAACAAGTAAGCGCTTGCGCCATTAAAAGTAGTGTCTGGATAACAAATAGCTGACTCACTACATACTTTTATTTGCACCATAGTTTTAAACCTTTCTTTGCTCCAGGTGGATTTCAAAGACATGCGCATTTTGAGCCAGTATGAATATAATAAGCTTTAATTTGGGGGAATTCTGTTCGGTATTTTTAGGCCCAATTGAGAAATTAACAGTCACAGAAACTTTTTCATTCTCCACCAACTTAATGGAGGGGAAATACTCTAAAAATCAGAACACCGTGACGACAAAATGCAAGAAAATCCAACAATGATTTGACATTTTTAAAACTGAAGCAGCTCTTTAAGCATCCTTTCATCTGTTCTGTCCTTTTGCAAAAAAGGGCTGAAATATTTCATGTGGTGGTTTAGAATCCAGGCTTTAACAGCTGGTTTTATAAGATCTTTATATATTTTCAGACCTGCACATTTCTACCTAATATTCCCTTTCGTCCTACTGCCCTTTCATTATTCTTACTCTGATTACCTCCACCTCCACCGCTCCCTACTATCTGCCCTCCCACCACCACCACCACCTCTCTTTTCTCCCCGCTCATCTCTCCATCATCTACCCGTCTCCCTCAGCTTGTCTCTCACCCGGGCAGGTGAGAAAATCAATGACCGATTTCAACCCTCTACAGCATCTTACACCCAGACAGCATTTTTTTTTTCATTCTTTTTCTTTCTTTCTGTTTCTTTAAAAATCGACCCACAACTCGCTTCCGAGATGCTGGAGTTTGTGGAAACACTGGTGGAGTGGTGGGAGTGTGAGCTTGAGTGTGCCACATTATGTGCGCATATGTGTGTCATTTTAAATAGGAGTATGAACAAAGGGGGAGGCAAGCTTCTCCCTCCTTCTTTACCCTAAGAATTGACAGGCATCTTCTGGTTATTCTTTCTCTTCCTTCTCTATCTGTTGCTGTGTGTCTTTCAATCTCACACACAGTCTCTTGCCCATGATATTATTTAGTGAGTTCTTGTGTCAATGGACATTTCTAATGATAGGGCAGGGTTAGTTGTGCTGCTGTCATTAAGATTTCACAGGATGTGAACACACAAACACACCCACACACACGCAGCCCCATCATTGTCTTGTCAAAGCCGCAAGCTATTTTCAGAAACCTTGCCCACAACCCTCAATGCAAACGTCTCCCCTCCGTCTCCTCCCACAGCACCAGTCAATCCTCTGGCACCCTCTGTCACCATGCCAGCCAATCAGGTCCTTCTCCGAGCCTCTCTGGCAGGACGTGAGGCTGACAGCCCACTAATCATCTAATAATTACTCTCTGCAGCAGGACGTTGACGAGGCTCATCGTGGATACGGATGCAGTATTTATGCTTATTTATGGTATAATTACAGATCGATTACATACAAACACTGTGATATGAGACGGCAGAGTTGGTGAAATATTCACCGAGCAAGTTCAGAAACAAATATATACGCTTTGATTCTCTCTTGAAAGACTCAACATTGATGCACGCGGCTAAACGTAACTGGAATTTTAATTCAAATTTGAAGTGCTTTACGAATTGATTTGCTCTAATGACGAGGGAGAACTGCACAATTAATCCTAGGCAAATAATATAAAACAGCTGCGCATTGTTGAACTAACTGGTGAAATGTAAAAAAAAAGAAACAATGGTTAAATGGTTCATGGATCTATTGACCACTCAAAGTGCTTTATTATGCCATGTTCATATTTATGCAATGATGGCAGAGGTAGTCTAGCTCATTGTGAGTAATTGAGTGCTAAAGAGTCCGTGTGCTTCTGTTTCTATGGCTATTTGGAAAGGCTAAATGATTTATAGTATCTGCTACATGTAGCGGAAAAGTATTTGGGTGTCCTGGTGATCTGGGGGTTAAATCCATGCTTCTATCTAATCTGTCAATACTATCTATGCTGTTGTAAGGCTGATTTATGGTAGCCTTAACTCGTATTCACTCTTTACAAGGGCTGTGGTTAAGGAAAACTCGGGGACCAAGTCTTAACGGTTCAGGTTTTTTTAAATAACCTTTTCTCTGGGGGAACACAGCAATCAACTAACATTCACCAAGGTGACAGTCACTTACATTTTTCTTATATAACTCTGTGATCTCAGTACTTAATCTTAAAGGGAAGGTGCGCATATCATATAGTCCACTCAATTAATGAATATTAAATTAAAATAAGGTTATAAAACAAAATAAAGTCTATCTTTACACAAATAAATCTCATCTTACACCGTCAATACAACTGTACATATACAACTATTTTATAATTTCTAATTATTTGCCTTTATTTGTTCATTTGTCCCTGTTCATAGCTGACATGTCTTTTTCTGTATAGGTACATTGAAAGCAATGAAAATCCAAAATCTAATATATACACACTTGTTCAATAAAATATATTCATCTGCTACTCTGCATGAGTATTGCTCCCTGCTCTTTAAGCCCCACCACCACTCAAGCGCTGAACTGCAGGCTCCAGTAGGGGGTTTCAAGGTGTTTTCTCATCACCCTCCAATATTTCTATGCAATATTCGGTGGGAAGTGATGAGGTTTGAGCCTAGATGATAAAAACCGAATAACTATTTAGACAAATATTTCAATACACAAATGTGAGTTGCCTGACTGAATTGAAATAATGGCAAAACTTTATAATAGTAGGGAAGGTTGCAATTAATGGAAATAAGATACATACAACATACCATCATCAGAATACATAACTGAAACTGATTTGACTGATGTCCAAACTCGAGATAAACTCTAAAGAAATATTTTCTCGATAACAAATAGTGCCTGCTACCTAAAATGACTGTTGTAAAGGAAAGTAGCTGCAGAAGTATTTAATAATTCCTAAAGGCGACCGAGATTAATGAAACAAACTCACAAGCACCCATAGAGACTTTTGAAAGAACAGCTTCACCTTTAGAACACCTTTAGGCATATGAAAGTGTTGAAAAAAAACTATACAAATGTCCAGTGCTCCTCCAGAGGTACGACATTTTTTTGACTACAAATGTGTGGAGAGCAAAAGCTAAACTGCTCAACAGGGTCCTTTCAAGGCAACCATGTAACATCTATATTGAACATTATACATTACATTTTACAAATATTAGTATATCATAAATACTTTATATTTTATTTTTTTGTTACCCACAGTATGATTAGGCAGAAGAGTGTCATGAATGAATTTACAACATGGTTAACGGGAGGCAACTGAAACACAGAATAATGGTTACAGCTCATAAAAATCCAAACAGATATGTAATTGCAGGTCAAAATATATCATATATCATATAAATATATATATCACGCATGAAAATTAGATGTACTATATGAAATCTAACAACACGACCATCACACAAATTAACAAATGAGTTAAATCATTCTCCAATTCAGACCAAGTACCTCATAGGATACTATCTTGTTTCATGTCTGAACTCAATCAGTATTTGCCACCTATGAGTCCTTCAATAGATAGATAGAGAGATCGATAGATAGAGATGACTTTATTAATCCCTGTGGAAAATTAATTCATCACAGGAAGCCAGGATGTTCAGGTACGTGACCAGTGGACATATAACACTATAAAGTATAAAAGTATAAAATTGAAATAAAAGTAGAAAAATGTAAAAAGTATAGGCAGTTGTAAAAATCTAACAATATATGCAGATGTTGTGCAGAGTGCAGAGTTTAGTGCAGGTAGGAGGAGGTGAATGATTTTAACAGGAAAAGTGTCTAGGGTCTAATAACAGAGGTGTTGAAAAGTCTGATTGCACTGGGGAGGAACGACATCCTGTATCGGGGTCGAATAATCATAACGATGACTCTGACCAAATCTCTAAAATAACCACCAATTTTGAGGACAAAATAAAACCAAACACCAGAAAATCCATTTCGGCCCTTTTTGTCACTTTGGCATCTTTTCCATTTCCTTCACCACTTAGCTATAGATGAGGGATGTATCATGACACACTCCCTTCTTGTTCCACCCAATTGAAAATGGCCACAAACAAAAGCCTTACTGTCTTGTCACACAGGGATAGATAAGTAATGGTGATTTTTTTTAAATTCTGCCGCAAAAATCAAACCTAACCTTTAAAGCCTGCTAAGAATACATTTGGGTAATTGAATGTCGACGTAAACAACACTTAATTCTTAACACTGTCTGGTGAACGCAGCCACTTCCTGCAGTTCTATAATTGCCTAGGTGCCCCTGCAGCAGAAAGGACAACTGCAGTCATTATGGCAGCCTCAGCAGGACAAACCACAACACAAACAATTCAGAAACAGATAACAAAAAAAAAAAGAACGAGATGGCGGCATGAGGAATGGGAAGAAAATTGAGGTTAATGTGGGAGATTGGAAAGAAACGGACTGAATGAGAATACAAACGCTCAAAAAACAGATGAGTCACTAAACACCATCCAGAAGTAAAGCTTTGACAAATGAACCAAAACCTCTTATCATCTCAATCTGCTCTGCTGTTGAGAGGTCTGATCACTTCAAGGTCTTTGTAAGAGCGCCTCCTGCTTCCTGCTCTAAAGATAGACAGCATCCACTCCGATGGGTCTTTCCTTCTGCTGCTGTCTCTACAGCAGGCTGCAGAAAATGGTTGTTGGTGAAGTTGTCTTTTCCATTACCTGGCTTCTTGAATCAAAGACACTAGCAGGACAGTGTCTGTCAAGGGTTGCCAAACTCGCAAGCTGCTACTACAACTGGGTTCATTTCTGCCTCACAGCAAGAAGGTCCTGGGTTCGATTCCTGGGTCGGGCGTTTCTGTGTGGAGTTTGCATGTTCTCCCTGTGCCTGCGTGGGTTCTCTCCGGGTACTCCGGCTTCCTCCCACAGTCCAAAAACATGCAAACTGGGGGTTAGGTTTGTTTAATTGTCTTGATGCTAGAAATATAAGCATTCTACAAAACAGCATTTTTAATACCAGGTTATAAAATATGTCCTGAAACTAGTTCAAAGATCAACTTAATATTTACAGTATGATATGTTGGTATGTGTTACTTACAGACTTTTTCTGTACCAACCATATGCCGAGGGCCGTATTTCTTTAGGTTGTGGTACGTGTTATAAGATGTATTGAGTATTTATATACTGCTCAGGTATGCTGACAACCTTTGTTGAATTGCCATTTTGTATCATTCTTTGTTCTATAAATAAGAATCAAAAAACAAATGTTCAAAGTTCAGTGTGTCTTTCAATGTTACATTTCAGCTGTGAAATGAAGTCCATAGAAATGGTAGCAATTAAATATCGAGGATAATTTGTAACATCACAGAAATGGCTCCTTAACAACTGAAAGAAGTGTTTCTGAACGGTCCAGAGTTGTTTTGGGATTGACAGAAAATGTCTGTCAAGTCAACGGCGTATATACTGTAAATCTACAGAATTATCTGTTTTAGGGTTGAAGGAAATGTCAATTAACAGAACAATAATTTACTAACGGTAACTTTAGGCTGGGATATTTTTTTGTTTTTTTACGGAGTTTTTCACTTGGTGAGTTGTACGCTGGAAAATTTTAAATGGCATTTTTAATTTTTTTAGATAGATTTTTTAGACAGATATCCTTTAAGACAGAGAGAGATGTTCAGACTAGAGAAACACTGCCACAACATCCATGCTCAATACATTGCTAAATAGACAGCATAATTCATTTTCCATCATTTCAAACACATAGCTTCCAGAACAGACACTATTAGAGGATTGTAACTTTTAGGACAACTGCATGGCTAGAGTGTGTGTTCGAATTGAACCAAAAGAAACCAGCAACATTTGCAAGTTTTAACTCTATTTCTCAGTAACATGCTATAATTTGAAACAAACATTTTAAGATTTAATGTATACCAATTATTTCTAATGCACAGTAGACTTTAAAACATAGTTATCTAGAGAAGACAACTAGTCCCGTGATCAGTCCTACTCAGTTTCTTACCTTCGCCAAGGTTATATTTTTGCTCATTTGCTAGTTTGCCTGTTTGCCTGTTAACACATTTACACATTGTTTTGAAAATCAATTAATGTTTTACAGTCATTTCTAAAGTAAAAATGTCAAACCTTTACTGGTTCCAGCATTTTAAATGTAATGATTGTCTGCTTTTCCTCTGTATTTATGGTATAGCCTTAAGGTTTTGGATTGCTGGTTGGCCAAAACATGCAATTTCAAGATGTCACTTTAAACTCAAGGAAACTGTGATGATTGATGATTGATTGTATATATTTGAATAGGTCCTTGCACAGCTTAAGTCTCAACTTCAAAATGTGGTCATAAATAATGGATGGAAAACACCACTGGAAACAACTGTCTTCATTCATCAACCACAAGTGTGTATGGAATGTATAACGTACCAATTGTTGATGATCAGAACTATTATTTATGGGATCATATGCTGCAAAACTGGCTCAGTGACACACAACGATGCTCATAAAGAAGTCACGAAAGAGTACATTTTTTCCTATTTTTCAGCTTTTCCATTTTCCAAATAACGAGACAGTACTACAGGATAACAACAAACAGGAGGTTAGACTTTTGGGATACAGCGGTGCCCCGGTTTCATCAACAGCGATGTCATCGACAATATGTAAGATAAAAGCAGAGGCTGATGAGAATAGATTGGATTAAACGTAAGGAAGTGGACACAAAGAGAAATGGACAGTGCAAACTGGGGAGGGGGAAAGTTAAAAAGATCGGAATAAAGAAGTAAGAATGAGGCGGAGTTGGAGAAAGAGCGGATTGAAAATATCTGTGATGAGTGCCATGTAATTACAGTGCTATTCCATTATTAATCAGTCCCAGTTCAGATAGGACTTGCATGAGAGTTTTATACATAATTAATAAAAGGGATGGGAGCATCCTTTTCTTTCTATTCAACTGTGGATATGTGGATGATGGAGAACAGCAGATGGTTAAAGAAAAATGTTGAAAACCAATTAACTGCCCAAAACAGTGTGTTACCAACTTCACGGTGCCAGATTTGAATGCACTTGTCCCTCTCTGAGTGTTCATATTGCAAGAGTGGAATTGGAATTAAATATGTAAATTAATGAGGAAAAAAATTATTTTGTCGGTGTCACACAATATTGTTAACTAAACAGCTCCCTGTAGCCTCATGAATAATCCAATGAAAGCCTCTGCTGCATTGAAGCCATCCAGTAAAGCCTACTTATTTTTTTCAGTGGTTTCATAATGCAACAGGGTCCGTACTGGTTGTGTACACACACGATCTGATAGATTATAATAGACCACAGTGATACTGTGGCTGCAATATTGGATGTATTAAGCAAAGCTCATGCTGCTCTGTGTCAAAACACCATGTATTAATAAGGAGCAATACGGTGTATTATAATTTCTTCATCATCATCTGAGAAGAAGTGCAATCATGCAGCTTTTTTGTCATTTTCTACAGCTTGCAGTGTGAGTCATGACAATATGGATATCCAAGCATACACTCGCATTCTCATTCTCTATTTGGTGTTCCCTGACCTCATCTTCTCTGAGCCAGCCAGATATAGGTGCAGAGATGATTAGAGCGCAGCTAAAGGCCAGAGGGGGCCATAGCTTACATCCACACCAAGAGTGCTGCCTCTCTAACAGTCTAACAGCCTGCCACTTCTCCCTGGTAACACAATGTGGCAGATACACAGAACTTGCATGCTTGTTTAATTTGATATTCAATTTATGCCCACAATAAAACTTCTTCCCTTTTACAGCTACTACTGTGAGGTCAAGGGTGATGTCAGTGATGCAGTACCATCCCTGGAGGCCTTATAGAGTTTTGTTTTGCTTAGAGACTATCATTGGCGCCAATCTAAATGAAGTAGCGTCTCAAACGGAGACCATGCAAACTCTTTGTGTTCCTCACACAAGCAAAAGTTTAAACGTCATAAGCAATAATGGTGCTAGTGGTGCTGTGTAACTGACATTAATTAGTTATTGACTTTTCAAATCATTTAAACTTTTGCTTCGTGTTGGCCTCAGTTGTGATGGCCTCAGAGATTATGGTGTCTTATCCTGTTGGCATTTTTTTCATTTTTTTCTCAGGGTTTCTCAGACTTAAAAAGATGCAAAACCCTGGGGTTCAACAGAAGACACATGATACAATGATACATAGCATACATAGCATACAAAGTACATGGTAATTTCCAGACATTTTATGGAGGTTAATGAGAATCTAAACTAATTCCTCTGGGCGGCCCCCTAAGAAGCTGCAAAGTAAAATTTGAATGACAAAGCTACCTCAACAACCACATAACAGCTGCTCTACCTTTAGAGCTACTGTATAAGCTCGTGTCTCTGGTGATGAGTACCAAAGCCAGCTAAGTTATAAAAGGGCATTAGAGGAATTAAGGTAGAGGTTACGAGGCCCTCTTTGATGCTACACTGTTGCAGGACTGAATATGCATATAGCGCTGAGATGGGGGATTTCATGGAAAGGGCTTTGTGACCCTCAAGGAGTATGACTTTGTATCTGGGTTGATAAGGTTCGACTTTAGCCTGCAGCTACCAAAGCGAAAGCTCTCCTGGTGAGCAAATGGGGAAAGTGTGAAAGCGGGGACTGGGTGGGAACTAATGCTGGGAACAGGCTGTATATATGCACAGAGGAATGTAATTATATGCATATACCCACATGCAGCACAGTTCACTTACAGAAACTCGAGAGAGCAAAATATAGGGATGGCTATGACAACTGGGCCCTTTAGTGCTAGAGCCATGCAGAGGATCATTGTCAAGTAATTTAAAAATATGTGCAATAATAATGCATATTGTCACATTAGTATCAGCAAATACAGGCCTATTAATTAAATATTGGTTGATTAGGCACACACACTGCAAATCACTCACTAAGTAGTTTTATTACTTTATGCATTGAAAATATGTAAATTTTATCTTGTATATTTTTATTCGGACTCAGGTTAGTTGTCAGTAAAATGCCATTGCATAAATAGCTAGTATGAAATGAGTATATATAATATATTGATCATTGAGCAATCACAGATCATCTGACCCTTTTACAAGACATGTCGTCCCACCACAAGACTCGTGAGTTAACATGTGCTCTCATAATCAATCTTCATCTCTTCTTAATCATGAACACACTGCGCACCTTATCCTGCACCACTATCCTGCTCCTTCCGAGTGGAGCTAATTAAGTAACGGCGCTGCTGTTAAATAATTACTTGCCTGTGCTGAAGGCCCCCTGCTCGTTTAGGCAAATTAATGACGTCCTCATTATTGCTGCCGTCTAAGGAGCACGCTGGGCAGTGTGCGCGTGCATTCTATGTGCATGCGACAGGAATGGCAGGATTGGTAATATAACGGTGGATGGAGTAACAGTGGGCAGAAAGGAAGACAGGATAGAAGTATTGGAAGGTTTGAACATAATAATAATCAGAATGGTATGAGTAAAGCAAACTTTCTGTCCAACTGTTGACTTTCCACTCCCCTTTCTGCCTTCCCACACCCACTCTTCCATCTCTCCATCTAAAGTGGCAAAATAAAGATTTCAGCAAAGCGCAAAGCGAGCTCTTGTGCAGTGGGTCTGGTGGCTGGGTTTTGGTGAAAGGTTGTTATTAACGTGTCCAGGTGGTGAAGTGCTGACGTGCTAAACGGGGCAAATTGAAGCTTCATACAATTAACTAGCAAGTCCCCATGCAGGTCTGGTAACTGATGAGTCCAACCTAATCATTTACTAGTACACAAACAAGGACTGTTCCTGTCTCTTTTATAGCCACGGCTTGATTTCAGCCTGAACAAAATCAGTGGGGGCAAATATTTTAATGATGAGTGGCAACATTGCACACATATTTTTTACTTCAAAAATAACGTACTAAGTTTTAAGTAGGATATTCTACATTCAAATCTACATATCTGAGCTCATTTTCCATTTTCATTTTAAAAAATGTGTCAACCTTCTTAAAAGATAGTTTACACATAATAATAGTATAGCAATATTACATTCTTTAAGCACTATATCATTTTGAGTGGTGACCAGTGATTAGACACAGAGCTGTGTGGAGTCAAATCAACCTTACACCAGCACTTGGTAGGTCTGCAATTACATAATTGCAAAGGCTTGAGCTGGGGTAGACAAGAGCTCAGCAAACAGGCGATAGCATACTAAAAGTAACACAGTCTTGAAATTGATATGGATTAGTGCTGTTGCAACCCTGAAAGGAATCACACAGTGTCCTGAAACGCCTTGCAAACACCAAGATTTGGTACGCTGCAATGTCATTATTTTCTATTTATTCATTTATAAATGTATGGTATGTATGTAATTTTCTACAACACTGCAATAATATGTTTGATTTTATTTAGTTTGTCCTCTGTGTGAGGAATTACACTTCTTTACACACATTCCATGTGTGTGTGTGTGTGTGTGTGGTTGCTTGGCATGCTTGAGAGACCAAGAACACGAGAACAACAAATGTCATATTTTAAACCATACTGACAAGTTAACATGCTAAGCTGTCAGAATCACTTTACACCGCTCATATTTCACTCCCTCTGAAACAAAAACAAGTTCTGTGATTTATATCCATTTGTTGATATTTTGCTGCAGCGTCCGCGCAGCAGATTAGCTTGTCACCAAACATCCATCACACCTCTGCAGTCGCCTGCAACGCTTTAATGAGCGTGATGTCCTTGTAACCCTGCTGCTTCCATTTCCTCATTTATTGTCATTATTTCCACATACTAGAGTATCAGTGTTGTTTGTCGCTGTCGAAGTTTGCTTTAATGTGTTAATACAGCAGCAAATGTCCAGCACTGGCTCAGAGGTTCTCTTGAGGTTTGTTTGTAATATGTGTGTCACAATAAAACTCATAGAATTGATTCTTACTGTTTACTTCAAATGTTGAAACACCTTGAAAAGTGCTATACAAATAGAGATTTAATATATTACATTTGCAGAGCTGAGCCAGAAGGCAAAGCTTTCAATTTACAGGTCAATCTACGTCCCAACTCTCACCTATGGTCATGAGCTCTGGGTAGTGACCGAAAGAATGAGATCGCGAATACAAGCGGCCGAAATGAGCTTCCTTCGCAGGGTGGCTGGGCTCAGCCTTAGAGATAGGGTGAGGAGCACGGACATCCGGGAGGAGCTCAGAGTAGAGCCGCTGCTCCTCCGCGTTGAGAGGAGCCAGTTGAGGTGGTTCGGGCATCTGGTCAGGATGCCTCCTGGACGTCTCCCTGGGGAGGTGTTTCGGGCATGCCCATCCGGGAGGAGACCCCGGGGCAGACCAAGGACACGCTGGAGAGATTACATCTCTCGGCTGGCTTGGGAACGTCTTGGTGTCCCCCCGGAGGAGTTGGTGGAAGTGGCTGGGGAGAGGAGCGTCTGGATGTCCCTGCTCAGGCTGTTACCCCCGCGACCCGGACCCGGATAAGCGGCAGAAAACGAAACGAAACGAAACATTTGCAGTTTCCCCCTTGGTCCTGGTTTGACTGTGTACCTGTTGGCTACTGTGTGTTGGCAAGGTCACAGTTTGTTTCTCAGGGTCAGTGCTCTTTAACAGCAGCCCTCTGAGACCTTACTGCTACGTATTACAGCATAATTGCCTGTGACGTCTGGTTATTTGTCAGGAGTGTCAGAAGATCACTACATCATTCGTTTCCTGTGAATTAGCAGTAACCCTCAATGCTTCAAAGTCAGAGAGAATATCAAATTGGTTTATTCATGGTGACAGTGAGATTCAATCATAAAGCAGACAAAGGTGCATGTAAACAGATTAACCTGAATAAGACCCTAACAGGGCTATGGCGCGCAGCCTGTTTCTTCCACCCGTGTAAACAGTGTTAGTTCAGAGCTCAGGAACAGGAAGAGATGTTTCAAAAGAGACACACACTTTACAGACCCTGTTTTTCTACTTTATTTGACTGATGATTCTCATTCAGACTAATGAGTCGGTCCATTTATCCCTCATTCATGTTTGACTGATTGCAGTTCAGAGAAACGACAGACAGACGAGCGCAGAAAAGAAATGAGGGGGAAACTATTTAGGATGGGAAAAACCATAATAAATGTCATCTGGCTGTCGGCGGTACCGTTGCACCGAGAGGGTTTTATTCACAAGGCAGTATGGCATGGCAGCACAGCACTGAATAATGACAAAGGAAAACAGGTTTTTACAAGGAACAATGTTTTCTATGCACAGACTTGCGCAGTTTTTATGGCTTTTATTGCTCATTTCAG
>KV751381.1:108950-141841 GCA_001698575.1 Mola mola | reverse complement strand
GTTTGCTATCTTGCACACTCTTCCCCTTAAATTGGCAAATTCATTTTGTATGCCTGTGTGCGTTTGTGTGCATATGAGATTATATGACAGTGATAAACCCGGCTGCTTAGCTAACTCGCTGGAAAACACAGTGTAAGCTTCCGAGGGGTGAGTCAATGATTACATTCTGTATCGAGAGGACGCACATGCACGTAATCTGTATTGCTGCATGCAGGAACCAAATGGCTTTGCGCGACAACAATAAAACAAGCACAAATTCCCCTGGGGAGAGCGGGCCATTGGGATCACGACATACGCTCGGCATAAGGTGGACCTGGCTGCTGATAGCAGTAAGTAATTATCCCCACAGAAATTAGCTGCATCACGAACAGAGAAGGAAAGGTGAGGAAGAGGAGGGGTATTAAGTGAGAAAGATTATAAAAAGCTCCATTAGAGGTCTGCCGAGTGTTCTTTTCGACAGTTGTAAATAAACATGGCGGGGGAAAGACTCAGCTCCCTTGTTGAACCCTATAATTATGCCCCCATTGTTTGTTTGTGCCTCTGCGCCAAGGTTCTAAATTAAAAAAAGACCTAGGGAGAAATGGTAAAGTAGGAAACGAGGGCAAGGCAAGCAATCAGTCTATAAAGTTGCATGGGAGTTACTGAGCGTTTTAAGTGCTCACTTCCTCAGTAATGACCTTGCATTAGTGTCTGTTCAGAGGTGGTTTAAGCTCAAGGAAGGAGCTCATCTCAGTTGGGAAGTGGAAGGATTGAGTATGTACACAGTGTGCACCTGTGTGGTCTTGTTGTGAGATTGTCCCACTGTTGTTTGTGTGCTCATGCTGTCTCCAGAGGGGCCACATTAGTGTCATTCCCACATGAGCTGTCAGCATCTCACTAAGATCAGATGAAGCTGTGCAACTGTGTGTGTGTGTGTGTGTGTGTGTGTGTGTGTGTGTGTGTGTGTGTGTGTGTGTGATGTTTCCTGTGTCTCCATTGAAAACTTGTGTTAATGAGACAAAAGAAAACGAATCGTTTCTTTCAACAAACTCAGTATCAAAAAGGGAAACTGCTGCATACATTACATAAATGTTTGTGTAAACTTGACCTTTTCAGGCTTGACATTTCTGTCCGTGACTGAAAGACATTTCCTCAAATCTTTGTTCATTGAGCAATGAAACTGGTAGCAAAGTCAAATTCACACACATATTCTAGTATATGCAAGAGTGTACATGTCCACATATAGGCTGTTTAACATATTCCATTCTTTTAATATCCCAGATGACACACATAATGCACAGGATTTAAATTTAACGTCACTTCCTGTCGCCTCAGTGATGTGAACAGTTTGGATGTGTCAAACACCTCCATTGTTCAGCGAGCTTAACGTGACGCACCCAAGGCACTCTCACGCCACACCTTGATGCAGATACTACCTGGGTACATTAGCATGTTGTACAGGAAGGTGACACTGTACACAAGGTTGCTGCCTTCAAACCACAGAGTCCTTGTGGGATGTTTAAAGCTGGTTACTGTCAGAGCCTGCAGTAGAGTCACTTCCTGGAAATATGAAATAGGACCGTCCAACAGACATGTGCCAGTGAAAGGTTATGAACTTGCATTGTGCTAGAACATATACATTAGTCTCCAAAACTATACAGTTATGGCAGAGCCATGAGACAGTTATCATTTACAAACAGAATAGATTGATTTACCGAATATTTACTGACCATGTGCCAGACACGGATGCGCAAAACTACTCACAAACTTCCAAGAATATTCAGGGATATGTTCAGTGCTTTAATAAGAAAAGACAGTGCGACCATCACTGCTTAAACATTGCAAATACCTTGCTTGCAAAAATGTTTTTACAGGTTTGGATGTGCAGAAATATGGAAGCCTTCAATTGAAAAAAAAATGTTGGTTCTGTTTTTCTGAATTTCTGACTCGTAAAACAGCCTGATTTCACTACAGCAAACATGTCCAGGCGCCTGTTTACTTTAATCTAGTTTTATTTTGGCTTGGGTTTAACACATTAGGAGTGCGGTGTGCTCAGATCAGCTCGAGGAAGCTCTGTTTTTCAAAATTTCTGACATTCAAGGTCAAAAAAATGTTCTGTTTTTTTAAATTGAATGCAATATGCTTCCGTAGAGAAATGTTACATATAATAATTTAAAAAACAAATGGTTTTATTTTTGCAAGCTAGGTGCTCAAAACTTTCTTTCTGTTTAGTTCCTCTGGTAACTTCCGAAAAAAAAAAGTCTGTTTTCACATTGCAAACATGCAAATAAACCCTCCCTGAACTCTACATGAGTTTGTGCGAATATTGAAGCATGTAGAATGTATATTAGGTTCAGTTCACTACTTCAGGCTAGTATATGAATGTGCTCATCTGGTTTACATGCTTTACTTTCCTCATCAAGACCATTTCCGATGATGGATGCGCATGATATAATCATGCCTGTCTGAAACACATACAGCAGAACATATACCCTGCTCCGTGACTATTATTATTATACTTTCAGGCCTCACCTGATATGTTAAAAAGAATATATATAGATCACTTTCCCATCAGACAAAGCCCTCCCATGTTGAAAAACAAAACAATACTTCTCACAGGCTGGGATCTGTTAACCATCTGTCCCACCACACGATGATGTAAAGTCCAATGTATGTAGCACGTGTGTATGAATTATATTCTGTGGAATCAATGTCCATCTCTGTCAACCATGGAAACCTCACAGGATGGCTCCAGGTGAAGGATTGTGGGAAGGACGGCAGCTGCCGAGTCTCACACATAGCCACATAGCCAGCATTCCTTCCGGTTTAGGACTCCCCCTATAACCATCCGGAACTGACCCGTCTGTTAGTATGTGCAGTTTGGAGTCGCTGCAACGCTGCAAGGAAGCACGGTGACCACAGAAAGGGGGAGCGAAAGAGGTACAGCTGAGACAGCTGAGTGGAAATGTTCTCTTTGATCGCTCTCCTCTGCACCCTTTTCTGTCTCCCCACGAGGCCGGCTGCCTGTCCCTGAGTTACACAAAGGAGCTTCTTCAAAATGTGTACCCTTAACTGCGTAACTGAATCATCCTGAAACGTAAAAGATCCTGTGAAACACAGTATTATTACAAAAAGATACTAGTCGTATGACCCAAGACTTTCAAACCCCTTTATGTGTTGTGCCAACAATAGATTCCATATCATAACCCTTCCTCAAACCGAGATATATTAGGCGAACGTTGCAAGACGCAGCCCAAGACGAGTTGAGAATCAAAGATAGTCTTGCTCTGGGCAGAGCTCTGGCTAGGAAATGGATGGGTTGGGAGTAAATAAAATGTTTGTCCTGATTTGCAGGCTCACAGTGGAGGTCGTCAGTGCATTTTGTCTGCATCAGCCAGACATTCTGTAGCATTAGTGTATTCTGGAACTGAACAACAACATTGACAAAAACATTTCTTTTAAACAAAATCTAAAATTTGCATGTTGTCTATTAAGCGAACTGGAACTGGAACTAGACAAAAAAAAAAAAAAGCCAGTAAACTTCATAGTTCATAGTTCCTGTAATTCATTTTGGATGGCTACCTAATGAAGAAATACTTGTTTTGTTTGGATACAGTGTTGTTAACACTTGAAGATGAAGGAAAAAGTAACAGTGTTAATGGTCACAACTATGCATTTTCTGTCAGTTCTTGATTCTTTGTATTGTAATTGCCTTGATTTAACAATGTAAATACAATATAAAACATGTGTATAATATTTAGAAAAAGAACAGTAAAAAAACAAAAAAACAAATACAAACTGCTGCGCTCGTTGTGTAGCATTCGGGTAATCACAGTTAACTAAGCTGGGCTTTGGGAGTTGATACAGACAGACCAAGTGTGCTGGCAGCTACTCACACCCAGGATATGCTGTTCCTCCAGGCTCTGTAGGACTGGACCACTACCATCTGCCAAGGCTTACCCTGGATGTTTTTTCAGCTTTGAGGATGATTTTGGCAGCTTGTCCTTTGATGAACACCCAAGTATGCTGCTTTTTGTATAAGCAGTAGCATCGCATTGTTCAAGAAACCATGCCAAAGACACATAGACAATCAGAGCACTTAATTACCCATGATGCTAGGTTAAGCCATATTAGTCTCCATGATTGTAAGCATAGAATAAATGGCATGGAGGGAAAGTGTTTGCTGGCTGGCTGCCCTGATGCCGCACAGTGAAACTCAAGAACACCTTAGAGACAGACTACAGTCGAGATCAGTAGTCACTAGCATACAGTTTGGCATGTCTTAATGCAGGAGGCCCCGGTGGGCTGGCATGTAATGAATGAAGTCTTAAGTCTGATATGGCAATTGCTGTAGCTGAACATATTTAACATTTTTTTTTGTACAGCTGTGGAGGCTGCTCAGAGCCAGCTACCTACCAAAGACAACCATATGCCACTGGGAGTCTGAAAACAGACATTTATTGATCTAGAGGTGAGTAAGAGACAGAAGCAACAACAATTCTCCTCCACACTCATGTGTCTGGGGAAGCAGGAAGTACCATGCAGAGGGCAGAGAATTGTCTGACAACACTTGTGTAGAGCTGAATGTGACATCTTAGAAACATGCACCTGAAATGGTGAGCAAAATGAATGACTTCCTTAAGCGATGCTCTTGTTGATGTGCTACAGGATTTATTCATTCTAGTTATCAACATCACAAAGAGATTCATATTCATGTATGTCGCTGCACAGCTCTGAGATAGAAAGTGCTTTGTCTACTAGGATGGTTCATGTGGAGTTTAAGGAGGGTAAGAAAGGAAATCACTGAAACATGACATTTATCAACCTAAAAAATGTCACGAAGTGCTGTAAGGATCAGGGCATTCAAGGTCTTTCACTCTGCCAGAGGCACATGGTAAAAGTTTTCTGACAATGTGAAAAAGATTTTTCCAAGTTGACATGATACTGTTTACATTGACCACCATGTGTGTAATAGGACCTCATGTGTTTGGATGAGGGCTGCAGAAGTCCAGTGCTCAGGTATAGACATGTGGCCCTCCTTCCCACCAATTTTAGATTCCTTCTTTTCAAACCTTGACATTTTGGATTTGGTAAGACAACAAAAACAAAAGGATCAAACAGCAAGAGACACCATCCCAAACATCTTGTGGCCCTTTGTTATAAGACACTGAGGCAACATGTACGCAACCCTCTCCTCCTCATATTTTCAAACCTTATCCATATCTTCAAACCTTATCCAATGTGGACAGAAAATTTTAGGGATGTCAATGGACAAAAATGTACTCCAGGGACAGCACTAGACAATGTCAGCTGTTACTTTGACCCTGCTTCCAGTTGCAGAAGGACCTCTCAAGAGTCATTATGCTAAACTATCTATTTTATTGGAAATATAATGTGTTTAAAAACAGAGAATCAGTTCTAAGACAAGAAATTAATCTTACATAATCATATTAGTATTGATTATTGTATAGTAATATACAATTTTATATGATAATATATTGCTTTGTTGTGAACTCACATTTTAATCTTGCATTTTATCTACGTTTCCACTATTACCTTTGAACTGTAAACTTGTACATCCTCTTTCATATTGGCCATCTTAAGATAACACTCTCTGAGCTAATCTCCACACACTTCTTATCTATTCACAGAAGACCGTGTGTGCGTTTTAGCACATCTCCTTAGTTAAAACAGTAATCCATGATGAAATCTGGTTAAGAGGTAAAGAGGGAAAGGTAAATAAAACCTCACCATGAAGTTTTCAAATGGAATGTTCAAATGTATAAAGAAAATTAAGATTTGTTTCGAAACTTCAAAAAATACAGTTTTTTCGGATTAGAAATTAGTTTGAATGAAAACAGATGAATATTAAATGTTACTGAGTCATTCTCCCTGTCTGTGATGTCACTGGCATGTACGAGCAGCACCAATCTAAGAAAAAGATGGAGCTGGATGTGCGAGAGATTTTAAAGCTGCATTTGAGTGCGGAAACATTTGGCTTTTGCAAAAAAGGAGATGTTCTTGACTTCCGTTTGTAGACCAAAACTCTCCACCCACCTAATGAGGCGACATGGGTGAAAAGAACACTAAATGCCCAGGTACGTATTGCAGCATTCCCACAGCAGCAGCTGTTCAAGGTAACACTGGCTCTGCAAAAGCCCCAGGCCTCACCAGGAATTGGTTTTGTTCAGAAACTAGGCACAAACTCAAATCAGGTTCAAAGCACTGCATCAGTTGCCAAGTCTATCTGGGAAATGCGATGATACAGTGTGGTTGAAAATCCCTGGGTTCCAGGAAATGATCCAAACATCGAAGCCAAAGTACCAGCCACCTAGGCATCCATGCTTCTTAGAACAGTGCATTTTAGCATTGTACAAAAAGGTAATGAATGATGTGAAGATGTCACTTTCCCAAGCTGAACGAGGAGCAAGCATGACACGTGACTGGATGTCATGCTAAAATCAAGGGTATGCGACAATTACCTCTCAACCACATCACATTTTTTTTGCAAACCAGAGTTTTGGATGAAACACATACTGGTAGAAATATTTTTGCATTACTGTGTGAAGCCTGCACCTTGAATCTCTTACAAGAAAAACTTATAGGAATCCTCATCTGCACTTTCCAGTATTCAGGTATTTATTTCAGTGTCACACTGTTCAGATACTGAATTTTCGATTCCAAATGATTAAATCGACTCGAACTGTATCTTATCGTTCTTGAACATCAGCACCATGGAAAATGATATATATTGTATCGTTGGAAATACATATTGCCACAATTGAGGATAGTGACACAAAACAAAAAGAAGAGGAAGAAAAAAGTAATAGTAGAGGATAAGCAAAAAAATTGACAGAGATTCTGAGCTACAAGTAGAGCTAAAGTGGAGAGGACCATCACGGTGGAGGTGCAGGATTGAAAAGAAATGATGGAGGTTTCAGAGGAAAATATAATGGGAAAATGAAGAGATAAAAAGTGAGAGGATGAGTAATATATATCAGACCAAGATCCTAATTGCAGTAAGCCGTAGTGGACAGCTCAGGCATTAATGGATTTCTTTAGATTGAGTTTTTTTCTCAATAGTTGTCAAGAGAGCTTCTCTACCTTTTATATACACACTTTATTCTCTTTTTAATTCACCGCCATTGATACTAGCCTTTGGGCATACACATATACACACATATGCAGTTGGTCCTTTCACTGCCCAATCGTGCGCACAAAAAAGCTCTTAATTGCTTTTTTTCCATTCCAAACAACCTGACTGAGACAGCATCATTTGTGAAGAAGGGGAAGAGAAGCAACTAAACTGTAGATAACCTTTGACTTTTAGCTCTTATCACGCACAGAGGTTATCGTCCTGACCTGAAAAGATCCAAAGTGGACCCCCTGTGTCAGTGATGCAATTTACATTGGAATTGAGTCTAATAAAGAGCTTCTTTTTTTTTTATTATCAAAACCTCACAGTAAAAAGTATCATGATGTCACCTGACATAACAAAATGCTTGAAACCAGTTATGTTGTATTAAGAGATATACTGTCTTTTGGGACTGACTGAAATGACTCTTAAACATGTTTGGTCACCCTGGACTATGGAATCCTTCACAGCTGATGGAACAAATTTTGAAAACTCAGTCAAAATAAATTCCCGCTCAAGATGTGAATCCAAATTTGCAGCAGTGACTCAGACACACATTGGATACACAGTAAGCAATGTCAAGGTTTAAAAGGATTCAGCCCTCCAGTATTTTGAGGAACCCTTTCTCGTTCTACTAATCCACAGTTGAATATGGCAGCGCAGCTTACTCTATCTCGTGAAACAAGTGCTTTTTGTAACCTCTGGGGCACCCTTATCCTCTTCTAGCTCCTCAGTAAATCAATTACTATGTGTTAATTACAGCCAGTACACCTGAGCCCTCAGGCTGCCAGCAGAGGGGTTTAATCAAACACTAGTGACACTCATTAGCTTCATTATTAAGCCTTCAAGAGCAAAATGCCAGCTCAGAGTCCATGGGAACTGGTAACATCTGGAGACCCCAGAGTCTCCTTACAGACCCATGCATGCCCCCATTCAGCATTTTATGAATGGACGGTGCCGGAAGCCCCTCATGTGACATTTGGTGAACGACACCTTCCTTATGTAGTAAATCACTCATGTACAGTACTGTATGTTTGTGTAGTGACAGCATTGATATCTGTTTCAGCTGACAGGACAGCCAGATTTCTCGTTTGAGAGGTTGTGAAAATGGAAATCATGACACGGTTTCGCTGATTCATTCTATTGTTTTGCATTACATTGTATATCTAACATGCAGACAGGGGCCGCAACCACATCTAATTTCTAATTTCTATTTGAATATTCATAGAGCTATAACATCAGCCGGACTGTCTACCTACCTGTGTGCTGCATCTTTGGAAATGCAAGTGTATTACTCATGCCAGATATTTCTCCTCTGTCCACATCCTCCTCCTCTCTCTCTTCCCCAATTTCTTCAATTGTCACAGTTGACTGATGCTATGTTCCTGTTTTCCCTTGCAGGCAAGCACACAGATAAGCTAAACATTGTTTCCTTTTACATGCATGGGGGGACATGGTATCATACACATACTTGAGATAACTCACACTAAGACACAGTACCACAATAATGTTTTGAGGTTTGATTCGAACTTGCCACGAGCCTTCGTGTACAGCAACTTGTAATCACAGTCCAAGGTCAAGCAGGAGGGATTTAAATGCTTCCACATTTAATAGGTGTGCTCCTTTTTAACCTTTGGCTGCTGGACATTGTTGTGCTGCAGAATACAAAATACCAATAAGGAACTAATGACACCCTGTAGCTTGGCGTAATTTCTATGGTGATACATAAAGTATCTAAACCCTTTCCACATCACGAAAGGAGGGAAATAGAAAATTCTGTCAGCATTTTTTCGGGTCACTCCACAGTGGCTATCATCACAACTCAGCTCAGTTATAATTACCAATGATGTCCAAAGTCAGCCTCACTAATTACAGGTGTTACAGGACAAGTTGACTTTTAAAGGTAGACCTGTTTCAGCTCCTACAAAGAGCCATTGTCTGATGGTGCTTTTCAGAGGGGATTGAAGGTGCGATGGCAGCTGCCAACAACCCTCCTTTTCTTAACCAACCCTCCTGTCATCGTAACAATGCAAAATTGACCTCTGCATGACCCCCAGCGCTCCATCTGAACCCAATAGAAGCAGTGTAGTCTTGATGGCAGACCAAGAAGTTGTAGGACACATAATTCTCGTTTGGGTCAGAGATGGACAACAATTATTTCATATTTACAGTGCAGTGATCTGCAGAAAATTATTATTAAATATTAAATATTAAATATTTTAAATAACGTCAGGTTTTAAGCAGAGGACCAACAATAAGCTCCATAATTTCCCTAAATTGAGTCAGACTGATATACACGTCAATATCATATGACTGTTTTCCTATTAGTTATCCTGATAACAGGGATACTGATTACAGTAATATGCTTTGTGGAAATGTAGAATAGCTGCTGATAAATGTGTAAAATCTTCATTTCGTGTTCTAGGTGTGTTTAATTACACTATTTTGGGTTTATTTTTGAAAGATAGTTTAAGAGAAAAACTGTTTCAGTTTCTGAAAGTTTCCGTTTCCTGCTCCAAAGTTGTAGATACATGTTTTTTCATCAGACATTGACAATATACTTCACAATAGCTGTCTCTCCATCTAATTATTAAACAAAGTTGCAGCACAATAAAGAAGAAAATGCGGCTGATGTGTCGATGCATCAAATGGTTTTCTAGCGATTAAACTAAGTTATGAAAACCAGTTTCATCCGAGAATGGACGAACAGTAAAATCTAAGCTCTTACATTTGCTGTAAAAACACTTGAAGAAGTAGAAGCTGCAAACTGTGCTCAAAGAAGAAGCAGAAAAAGGAACAAAACCAACCTTTTGATCATCTACAAGGCAGTTTCATATTAATCATTGAATTACAAGCTCTGACTTTCAAAAAAAGGCAAAAAAAAAAAACTATCATGTGACAAATTGAGTACTTGCTTTTAATGATGTACTGTAATTTCCAAATTTTTTAATGTGGTATTTCAACATGTACATGGAAGCTTGACCCATTCACCGCTCTGCAGCTAGTATCCGCCAATCATATTCATGCAGGCACAGCCCAGACGATCCATCCAGGCACCATCACTTCTAACTCTGGGTGATTTCCTCTTCATGTGGTTTAAATTCATATTGTTGATTTAACTAAGACTGAATGTTCATGTCTGGTTTATTAGGGGCAATTATCTCTCTCTGCAGAATCCTTGTCGCTGCCTGGATTCATTAGGAGCCCCATCAAAGAGCAGAGCCATTTCTGCTAAATATAACTACACACTCATGTTGTATAAATGGTCAAAACCATGTGAACCTGGTCATAAGTGTCGCTTGACTTTCTATCAACATCCAAATATATGGAAACATTAGCTATGAAAGTACAATATGAGCCAACGTAATGTTCATGAATCATGACTAAAGTCAGGATCAGTGAATAAGACAGTAAGACTTACTCACAATGTAAACCTATTAGCTTACTACTGCGGTAAAACTCCATTCAGATGTAGTTTCTCAACACAGGACCATGGGTGTAACTAAAAAAAGTCCCTTCTCTGTAATTATTTGTGGTAATTTGGACATTTATCAACCTGACAGAGTTTTGATTTTGAATTTTAAATTTACATTGGGTGAATGCATCACGTGTGTTATATTTGAATTGAACTATGTTGTGTTATACCACAAACGAAACAGAATTAATCATTTCCTCACCAGACTACAGCCCACATACACATTTGGGGGTTATCCACTCTCTCCATTTTCATTCTTTAGCCTAAGCCCAGGAAAAACTACATCATCAGCGCAGACTTGCTGGTGTTGGACGACGCCCAAGAAAGGTTCAGCTGTAGCTAGTTTTCACGATGGATAAGCTTGATGGCCATTTGCACATTTGCTGTGTTCCTTTGATTGGTCAGCCCTGTAGCAAATGAAACCACCATCAGTATATAGCCTATTGTACACATTATAGAGCAAATACAGAATCACAGGTTGTCACAGGTTTATCAGCAACTGTGATTCGGTGAATTGGCCAATACTCTGGAGGTTTAAATTAGCACTTCAACATAACAATGGTTCTACTGTGCATGAAAAAACTCGCTTTTTTTTCTTAAAACAGCAACCTGCTCATCCAGCTTCCGTTCATGTTTATTTCCATTTTTGTAATGCAGCCGCTGCACTCCACAACAGAAAGTAAATGTCACAGACGGTGTCAAGTTTCCGAGACACTGTGAAAGAGCCAGCACAGTCTGCACCAAAGGTCAGGGCTGATCCTTTTACTTCCTCTCTTTTGTACAAAGCTGTGCACCAACAACAGCTGCTCTTCAGTATGCCCTGGTCAAAAACGTCACCAGTCAACAGTGAGTGTCAACAGTGGAAGAAAACTGCATACTTTAAAATTCTGCACAATCTAAGTGGAACATTTTAGGTCTCCTTCTCTGCTGACATAATTCAACCTACACGCCTGGGTGAGGTGAGAGCAGTCAGACAGTCTCCAGTGTGAGTCACAAATCCTTTGTCATGACACCATAGAAACCGCAACAGCTGTTCAGCTGTTCCTTTGTCATGACATCATAGAAACCGCAACAGCTGTTCAGCTGTTCCAAAGATTCAAGCAATTCTTTAGTCCTTCTGCTGTGTGGGTGTGGCAAATTGAGGGGAAGTAAATGCCAGAAACAAACAGCCAACCTTTGTCATTTCAATCCACAATTATCAAGCTTTATCAATATAATCCCATGAAGACATGATGGAAGAATTACTGCCATCAGACATCAGCGGACTTTTTACGATTTTCATTTTTCACCTTTGTCTGGAATAGCTGATGAAAAAGGTGAAGATGTTGTGAAAACTGGATCATTGTAGACATACATGCAGTGTCGATATCCTGTCATTTGATCATCACTGCACACACTAGATGGTTCAAAAAGACTGACGTCTTTAAAGTATCATAAACAAAATGAGGACACAAATTCCTTAAAGCTTTAAGGAGTTTGACCATAGAGGCTCAAACGTGTGGCTTCATTTTGTTCAAAAGATGTCGAGTAGGACATGTCACAGTGCAGTCACAAATGTATTTTGTGGAAAGGAGGGTGCATTACTAACGTGGCAAAACACCTTGGCCAGGTGCACAGCATAACAATGAGTGTGTTTTACGTTTTGCGCCAGCTTCTCTCCTCCTCCGTTGTCCTCACCGCTCAACCAGCACCACCTTTTCACATTTAAGTTGTCGTTTACATTCCAAGACTAAAATGTTAGAGGGGGTTGAGCAGAAATTCAGAATGATGATATTTTCCTGTTTATCAGGATGTGGCGATTCGTGCAGACTGAGTATTCGTTTTTGTAACTTTTATTATATCTTATATATTTTTATATTTTATTTTATTTCTTTTTTATTTTCCTGCGCTGTTTGTGTGCGTGGGAATAGGGGAGATGTCCTTCAGGAATAACTCCTTCACTTTCAGCAGCAGCAGCAGCAGTGAAACAACAGACTGCACCTCAGGCTGCACAAGCTGGAGCTTTATTTATTGACAGCTTGGCTTCTTAAATAACTTTTAAAACCCTACTGGACAGTTCGCTCACTTTGTTTCACCACACGCAGCGTACTATCAGTCTGTTGTTTGAAAAGCCACACTGTATTATTGTGTCAGTGAACAAAGAAAGAGCATATTATGACGGAAACATAACATTTGATAATAGCAATCAAATTAAGCTGTTTTTGTAACTTGAATACACATGATACAACTTGTGGAAATGTTTCTACAATAAGTTTTTTTGTTCATTCTATTTTTTTTTTGTGAAAAGAGCACTTCTTGACACGGACCCACAAAGAACTGGAAATGAGAATTGTTTAGAACTGGAATCGAAAAGCAGAATTGGAATCATTATCGAAATCGCTGAATTTCAAATGATACCCAACCATAGTCTGAGGGGTCAAACACTGTAATTGTTAGATAGTAAACTGCCGTGTCACCTGTGAGTACAGCATCAAGACAGCAGTCAAAATTGTTAAAATATAATGCGTATACCTTCAAATTTGCTGTCAAGCTCATTTGAGGTGCTGCTGGAAGAGTGACGAAAACACGGGAAACTCAATGCATCTGGCTCAATAACCAAAGAAACAGGGCATCTAAAAGCCACCTCTGAAATCTGCTCCTGTCTTGTCTCATAAGAACACAACAGGCTGGTTGCCCACTGTACCTACCTCACCCTCTATTTCTCTCCCTTTCTGTTTTCCCTCTCTCTCATATGTCAATGCCTTCAACAGCACTCCTTTGATTCTTCTTTATCCAATCATTCCACGCCTCAATGTGCTGACCGGCCCTCTCTGCTCCCCCAGTGCACCCGCTCTCCCCAGCTGAATCCACATGAAGAACATGTAATTACAGGAGAGTCGAGGCCTAATAGATGACTGTGTGTGAAGCCACAGTGCAGCCCAGAAAGAGTCATTCTGCCCAGGGGCCATTATCCAATCAACCACCACCTCTTCTTCTGTGTTTGAACAGTGACTCAATTTCCTATATGTCTCCAACTACCTTTATGCCCCTGGGCCTCATTCTTCTTATTAATTTTCCTACGGGGATTAATAAAGTCATCTCTATCTATCTATCTATCTATCTATTCCAGTCTTTCAGTCCAGTCTCCCAGACATGCCAGGTAACATGCCATTGTCTAGCTGGGTATAGGGTACAAAGCCCAAAACAAGAAGGGAAGAGAGGCATAAAAACTTTAATTTACAGCTAATAAGAAGGTATACAGGTAATGGTCAGTTTGATACATGTAAAATTATATGGAATGATCCTGTTTTTCTCCTACTAATGTTTAAAAACTCTTGTTGAGCAATAATGATGGGGTTGTGTGTGTTTGCGAAGGCGAGTTCATTTTCAGTGTAATATTGTTTATTGGTGCAAACCCTGAGTTCCCAGGATCTAAACAGTTTTCTCTGACTGTCCACTCAGCCAATCAAGGCCAATTACCTCTGAGCAGTGAACGCACAAACACAGTGACAAGTTTTGTTACCCTTCTTTTAACTGGCCTCTCTGTGGAATTATATTGAGTTTCACCTTGGCGGAGGTTCACCTAACATGATAGACAAACTCTTGCAAGGAACTGCAGCAACTGCAGGGATTTCAAAGCGTTTAAAAGAATGAATAAATTGGTGTGGCTCAAAGATATTTTATCATTTTTAGATAAAATAACATATTTATAGGCTACCACTGACAAAAGCATATGTCTAAATTTCTCATCAAGTAGGAATCATCACCATTTATTTCACATATCCAGTCCCCCACACAATGCCCTATGCTGTATCTTATTGTTTATCTCTCCAAAATTGTAACTACATGTTGCAGTGATGCAGCTGTGATTTAACCATTTGGTCATGTATTTCCTCCTACTCATTTCCATTCCATTCCTGTTGCTGTGGGACAAACTTGACCAAATCGAGGAGAGGCTGACTGAAGTTCACAAGTATGTGCATTTGTACGACACTACGGTACAGCATTACAAAGACTGCCAAATGGCACATTCATGGAAAGAAATCCAAACATAGGTCTGGACGTTGCTGTGTGCAAAAATGAGCTGAATATATATATAATATATGGATATAACAGGATGTTCACCACCAGGTATGCGTCTGTGAGGTATGTATGCAATCACATATACTTGTGTTCGAGTGATTCATCCAGGGGATATTGTCTGACATGGGAGACGAGCCCAATAGGCATTAGCCTCCCTGGATATACGCTCATTACTGTTTCCTGAAATACAGGAGAAAATTATATCAACACATGGCAGTGGAGCATGGATGACAAAATGATAGCATTGAAATGATAGCATCCTTTGTGTGAAAGACAGAAGAGGAGGAATACAAGAGGTTCTTTGCGTGAGGGCTGATGGCAGGTGTGATACTGGAGTTACACCAGAGAGGCCCACAAGTGGCGTGTCAATGTGACAGTGGAGAGAGGGCGGCAACATACAAGGTGGCAAAAATTCAACCATACAGGAATACCGATAAATACACACACACACACATACACACAGACACAGCAGGCTGTAATCGCACCTATATGTGCACGCAGTATGCCCTGAAGTCGCGCACAAACAGGCAACTGCTGGCAGCCCACTGCGAGCATGTGATTGAGACTCACTGGGGTTCCGTTTCACATAAGCGTGTCACCACATAGGTGTGCTTTCCTCTGTGCTTTTCCTCTGCGTGTGCGTGCTAGTGTGACGGTATGTGTGGGCACGCTTGCCGGTGCAGCTGTCGCGACCCACGGTCCTGCACTCATCCACTCCGACAACAACATCTCGCAGGATTAGCCGCTGTGAGCGCTGGGGGCCACGTCACAGGCAATCACGTATTCATGGGAAATTCAATTTCTTCGACACGCTGGACTGATTTGCACCCCGACACGGCGCTCTATCTCACCCGAAAAATTGTGTCTCAAATGGAAAAAGCAAGTTGAGGACTTTTACAACGGGGCCCAAGCAGAGAAAAATAGAGGAATGTGAAGCGGCCCGGTGGTGGTAAAAAATAGTTAATGTGGCAGTAGTTCCAGTCCACAGTGGAGCGAAACAGCCCCAGCTTATTTTCTATACCCTTCCTTGGGTCAAGCGAGAAATTCATCTGCATATCAATGCTATTGTACAAATCTGACTATTAACTCTTTGTGTGCACCTGGTGACAACGTTTGCCTTTGCAACACTCTCTGTTTTCCTACTGAAATGTCTAGCCCTAAAATACAAATGTTTTTTCCAACCGCCACATACAGTAAAATGAATTTGAAGCAGGTGTTCACCATTTCGGCATCGTTAACAGCACACCTTCCTTTCCCACATCTATCTCTAAATAAACCCCATCTGCCACACAGATAAGGATTTGTCATGGCAGTAATGGATGTGGCACCATTGGGACACACATGTTGTCCAGGCTCCAAAGAGCTAATTGAAGCCAATCAGCATTTCACACAGTACGCATCACCCACATAATAAGGTCGATCCCTCCTAAATTCCCCACAATGCTTTGCTTATTTTCCCTCGCTGTGTTTCCAAGGCATCCTCGCAGCGGCGATGGCCCAAATAGATGCCGATACTGTATTCAACAATGTAGACTTGGCATGCGAGAGTGGGTGTCACAGGTCAGGAAGAAGGGGTGGATGGTGGGAGTTCAGGCATGGGTCCGCCTGTACTTCCCATCAAGATGAGTTTTGGCCTCAGGTAAGGCTTCTCATTACAGAGCGTAAAATGAATCAAAGACCAGTGGGAAATGGGGAGATTCCCCCCACAAAGGAAAAGATATAACTGAAGAGCCTTGAAGATAGAGATATTTCCGGAGAGATAATCCCTTTGCAGGCTGGAAGATTTTGAAGAGAAGAACCTTTTCATCATCCTTCATTTTTCTGCTTTATCTTCTCTCTACCCGGCAGCAGGCCTGATGATTTTCTTTTTTATCTTCACTGTCTCCTAAGGTTAGAAACACATGTACCGTAAGATTATTTTCCTAATTTTGCCATTGCAAAATTCAGAACAGTTGAAACAACCGGCACATCACCACAACTCAACACTCCGTAGAAGCTGTTTCCAATAGGTAAAGAAGATTTTTTTTTTTTAAAGAGAGTTTGCTAAATGAACAAGCCTGAAAGAAGAAATAGAAAACACAGCACATATCAACATCCCTGCTGTCAGCCTCCAGCTAAACAAGTAATAATCAGACTTTCTATGTTAAAAACATCCTACATGACAGCATTTCTCAAGGTGAACCACTTCTCATGTGTGTGAGCATCCACTGCTGAGGAGAATTAATTCAAGAGACCTTAGAGGAGTCCTGCAGCTCATAGTAAGACAACAGACCAACTCACATAATTATCCACCGTGTTTACACATGAGCAGACTTTGTTCATAGCGACCCTTTTTAAAAATGCAGCGGGCGTCGTCTATTCAGGACCAGCGCTCCTTGCCGATGAGCCACGGCGTAGCTCTTTGTAGCTGAAGCACTGCTTAATGAGAATGAGGTCATGGGGATTTTTGCAGCCATTGTGATGGATGTGGAGAGACACACAAGCCGGACCCAAAAACACCCCTTTTCTGCAACACACATACTCCCCACCCAATGCGTCAAAACATGCTGAGTGTTGGGCCACGGACGGCAGCTGACTGGGCTACCTTTTTGCAACTGGCAGCCATTTTGGAGGCCAGTTCTAATAAAACAATTTATGAAAGAAAGAAAAGAGAAAAAAATTCCCGCAGGTATAAAGCCTGCAAACACAATGAAAAGTAGCCTCAAACAGTACTTTTAATTTTCACTAGTCACACATTGTGTTCTCTTTCTTGTGAATGGCCAGTGACTGACTGTCTTTCAGTGGCTGGAGAATGAAGAACCAGGAAAGGATAGATAAAGAGGTTGTGAGAAAGATAAGGTTATCTGTTGAGGAAAGTGGGGGAATGGGTTAATAAGACTCTAACACTGCATAAAAGAATGTCCTCTTTCCATGAGCCACTGAAATGTGACAAACAGGAACGGACACAGTGACACAGCAGCACGTATAGGCGTCAAAGAGGGACGCAGTGTCGTGTTTCATCATCAAGGGCACAGATTTCATTAGTTGTGGTCTTTGTGTTCTGATGTAGCTTAAACAAAGCTACTTCACAGAGCACAGGCCTCTGGCTGCAGGAACAAGATCTGAACCAACAGTGACCAAATATCGTATAGAAAATAGCTCTTTATTTCTTGCTCATGGACAGAAATAGAGTGGAAATCTACTGATTGCTTAATTAGTATGAACAGCTTTCACTGGAATTATCAGATTCAGCACATAATATGGCCTCACAAAGCCAATACATGAGGGATGCTTTATGTATCTGTTTGCAATAGGCTTGTAATAGGCATCTTATCACTGACACATAACCTCAACAAAGACATAACACTTCCTTCAACGGAGAGGATAAACATAAATGCATCATAAAACATGCAAAGTTAAAGAACTTGCAGCTTTAAACACAGCATATCATTTGTTGATTATTTGATCTGTCAGTTTAAGGAAAATTATCTGCCGACTATTTGTGCTATTTATGACAAACAGGTAACAAAAAACATGAAAAACATGAAAATGAAAAAAAAAAAAAAACGGGACTTTAATTATTGAATGTTTAGTTAGATGAAAGAACATAGTGTTAAATGTCAAATAAGTTGATTTAGTAGCTTTTTCTGGGGCTTATGAACACATCATATGGTCTCACATAACGATCCATCATCCATACTATTTCAAAGGTCATGGATGAATTTTTGTGATGCCTTTAAATGCATATGGATAGAAAGTCCTGAATATGCTAGATATTGTCTTAATAACTACTGAGCGTGAGCGTCGAGTGAGGACCATATGGCTGAAAAGGCTTTTGGCTCAATTCTATTTCGAAGGTCAAGTATTACACTTCATTATAGTCCACTTTTAAGCTAGATTCCTTGTTTCTCTTTGAACTTGCAAATGCCCACAGCTAAGCTTACAGTGTAGCCTTTAACATTGTTTTTGAATCAATTGTGACGTAAATAAAGGCCAAAAAATTCTCATCATCCTGCTGGCCTGAGTTTCTAACTGATTTGATTTGAGTTTTATTATAAATCTATAATTCTCTACACAGTACATGACAATACACACATGGCTTATAGAAACTGACATGTCCAACAATGACCCTCAAACTCAACATGGACTTCTTAGCAAAAGCAGCTTTACAGATCTCTTCCACACAAAGAAAGCAACATCATGCTCCGAAAATGGGCTTGTGTTTTGCAGTGTTTGACGTTAAGCTGTTTTTCCGAGCAAAACAAAAGGATGATAATGAAAAAGGGAATTAACCAAAGAAAGAGAGGGGAGAACCAGTTGGGCCTGTTGCTGAACACACACAACATTTTTTTTCAAAAAGGGCAAGCCTCTATTACCCTGCTGGAGTGTTCTTCACCTCAGCATGGCGGTTCGGAACAGCTATGTGTGCCATTGTGTGTATGTGTGTGTTTGGCATGAGGGTCTTCCAACAACAACAGATTTGCATGCAAACTACCTGTCCAAATTCACAGAGGGAAGAAGGAAAGATGAAGGAAGGGGGGGAGGAAAGACACAAGAAAACAAGGTGAGAGTAAAGTGTGTGTGTATTTGTATGTATGAGAGTGCATCTGACAGAGGGCACTGGGAAGCAGATTGTTTGTCTTCCTCAAGTGCTGAGGGGGCTTTCAATGTAAGGAGAGTCGAGGATCTAATTTCCTGAAGTGATGCACTGCTTGTGTTTACAGGTTTTATTCCACAGGAATAAGAGGCACCAACACCCTTCCATTCCTCCACCTCTGGCTCTTTCTTCGTAGGAAAAAAAAAAAATTCAAATTGTATTAACAAACAGAGTTAAACATTTGATCCCTCAGAGGAGGCTGAGGGATCAAATGGCTCTTTTTCCCAGATCAAGGCTGTTGCAAGAGGGAGGCTTTGGTGGGATTACTTCAGGGAATATGACCACCAATGTCAGCACTTTAGAGGACACATAAACAATGTGGCTGGGACAAGAAGGAGACAATAAAGTGTGAGCATATGTGCTTATCATAGCACTTTGGCACATAATAACAACTATGTTATGAGGTTGCAAAATGAGTCATGTATTTAACAAACCCATTATCCAACCTATTAATGACAGTTTTAATATCCAAAGAAAGTTTTCTTCAGTTTGCCATTAGCCACCATAAGCTAATGGCCATACCAAATGAAGTCAGGCTGAAGGAACAATCGAAGGAGCATACCTGAGTGAGCTGAATAGAGCAAAGTTATGTTTAAAGAGAAAGAATGTTATTTCTTTCTTCAAGAAACTTATTTCAGACAGTAGAAATTCAGGAAACTAAAATATGAATAAATATGCTTTTATATCTACTTGCAAGCATATAAGAGAGAAGAATGCTGCCTCCTTCCTCTGAGTCAAGCTATCATCACTCCCTTGAATATCCATATGAGGAGTGACACGCTCAGAAAGAGGAACATTTATCAAATTGGTATATTTTTTAATCAATAATCTGAACCTGGAGCAGCAGCAGTACACTCACTTTAGACATAACCAGTGAGCTTGAAGCTTTCGGTAGACCTAAGAGCATTTTTCTTAAGATACAACTTGGTTACAACTTCTAATTACATCATCACTTAGAGATAATATGATTACAACTATGACTACACTGTAATTGTGTCTAATTTATTTCAGATATGAATGCTCAAATGCACGGATTTATTGATTATGCAACGCAGCGATTGATTTTTGCTGAGACAACAGGAGAAAAGGGAGGCATCGCCCATGCCTGAGCAACTGCACCGTGCCGAAGTACACTTCCTCCAACCCTGCCAGGCCCGAAGAAGCATTCTGCACTTAAGCACAGCACGGAGCGCTCACAATAGTCAAATAATCTGTGCGAGTCAAGCGTGCTTGGGCACGGTACGGATGGCCAAGTGTGAGTGTGCCTTTAAACTTCCTCTCTCATTCAAGATCCAGCACCAGTTGCCAGAACGCCAGGGTTGGTGTTGTTTCCCAGCCACACCTGCACAGCAAACTACAAGTGTGAGTAATGGCACCTGCTAAACACAACAAAATAATAATACTAAACAAAAAAATGCCGCACTATAAGTCACATCACTAATGGAAGGAAATGATGGATGGATCAGGTAAGACCATCATGGTGGTTAATTTTTTTTCTACATTTACATTTACATTTTTTTCAACAAAGGGTAGTGTTAATGTTAATGTTTAAGGGTGAAAAAAGTCAGCTTTTTTTTTTATAGATTTATATTTCCATATAGCTCTAATAAATAACAATTATTATCGTTTCTCTCGAGTTCATGTAGGCAGAAAACAATTAATTAAAATCATGAATGAAAAGCTCACATTCAAATTACTAACCTGCTTTAAAAAAAAATCCCAATCACCAATTTAGTTCAAATTGAACTGATTTGAAAGTCTATTTTTGGCTGCCTGTCACCTTGTCTTTGTCTCTCCCTTTATGCTGTGGAAGACTGAAGTCACGTAACACGAAGTAGCACGACAAACAATAGTTTATTTTGTCACTCTTTGGCATCTTTATTCTCACTCACAGGCAAACATCTCCTTTCAATCAAGCCAAAGTAAACCACAAGAGAAGGGGAACTCCACAGAGGGAGACAGACCGAGAGAGAGAGAGAGAGATGGAGGTGGCAAATAGTCTGGCAGCCCAACAGAGTGCGTTACACTGTTGCCAGATCACAGCGCACAGCCTCGTCCTTTTCATGTAAAACAACTGCTGTTTTTAACAGCACTTTTGTTAAAAGACCATCCGAGCAACATGCAGAGTTTAGATGAAAGAGGCCTTAGTGTAGCTATTGCTTTCTCTCTTTCCCCTTGTTTCTTTTTCCTTTCTCCCACACAGTAGCCGCCGCCCACGCCCCTCCCCTGAAACTCCGGTGCTCTAATTGCTACCAACATGAGTCACAAGCGTTCGGCCCATTCCTTTTTCAGGGAGGAAAAATTATTACTGGCAAGCTTCCTATCTGTCAACATATGCTAATTCCCATTTTACTGCTTCTAGTCACCTAGTTTGTGCGTGTGTAGGTGTGTGTGAGGTGGGCACGGCAACCAAGCACGTTATTCCCAATAGAACTCGGGTGGCCGGGCTTCCTTTGAATTTCAGACAGGGTTCAGTTGAAGTCTGGTTTGTGCGCCAATACAAACGTCAGCCAACTGGCCACAGAGGACAACTGTCTTGATAGTAATAAATGTGGTTCTTTAACCAACTATTAGACCAAAGCAGAGCACCTGACAGTCACTAGAAAAGTTCTCTTTGGTACCATGCTGGATTTACCACTTCACAGGAAGTGTGACAACTAAAAAAACAGACCGAGGCAATACAGACCAGTAATGGAATGTAGCTACATTACATTTACAGTAATTTTTCTGAGGTACATGTGCTTAACTTGAATATTAGCACATTGTGCTACCTTTTACTCCCACTAGACTACAGACTAGAGGCAAGTTGTAGTTTTTTTCCTCTACTACACTTACATACTGTAAGTGTAGTGGAGGCTACATACTGTTACTTATGAAATATTACAAGTTAGTTGCAGATTGCATACTGCATCAAAGCCAAAGTAGAAAAAAATTTAAATAAATAATCGATATCGCTTAATACACCGTCTAATAATCAGTCAGGCCTATACACTTTTTTTCACAGCAGCCATATTGATGTGAACCTGCAGGTTAACACAGGTGTAAATAATAAACTGTCCTGTTCCATTTAGTTTGACAGAGCCTGTGTATTGCGGCAACATGTACATTAGCAGCACACTGACTTTGTCTGACCTGAATTGAACAGAACAATGATTAGTATCATTAGGAAAACTTGTTTTTATCTTTTTACTATTGCAAGATGGCTGCTGTAATAAAGGTTTTTCTGATGTAAATTATACACAGGGAGAGAAAAAGATTTCATAATGTTAGAATAAATGACTTTGAAACCTTTCATGTTCTTTTCAGGTAATAACTTATTAAATATAAATACAAACTAGATACATAGACTATGCATATATTTCATTGTATGATGTATGTGGGCTTCATTGTTCATATTTGCAATTATATTAGATGAGGGAAACCAACGTAAACTCAGGATTAAAGTTGCTCATTTTCATAATAAAACGCTGTGTTTTGCTGCCAAATATAAGACTGAAACTAATAATAGTCAGGTCCAAGGTAAAAGGTAGGGTTCATATGGGGATTGGTTGGGGAGGTGGGAGACGGAAAGTTCGGATGGCGTAGAGGTGAGTGAAGAAGATCCAATCTCAGAATGTGTTGCTGAAAGGGGAAATACTGGAGAAGCTCTGCTGGGCCACATTTCACAGCTTTAGGGGGGCTTCCATTGAGAGAGCATTCCCACTGCTGCGGGCCAGTGTGCACATTACTCACGCCACCCCCTCACACACACATAACACATACAAACATTCATCCAGATGTAAATACTACAAGTCTGTAATCATCGATATAATGTTGCTGTCATGATGAAAACATCACACCTTCAGTCTTTCTTCTCATTTTCGTCTTCCATTTAAAAAAGGGCATCATGAACAAGATTTTTTAAAAAAAAAAGACAACGTACAACAACGAGATAATTAAGCTTTTGGAGATTTATTAGTAATGTAGTAGTGCCAAAAACATTTGACAGGGTCATCGGTAGAATGAATATAAATTTTGAGATATTTTGATCAAACATTTTGTGTAGCGGTGGCACTTTCGGTCTATTATCCTGAGAAGCATGCTTAGTTCATTTCATGTCAGCTGCACAAGAAAAATGAAATTCTGGCCAGAGTTAATGCTAGGAAAAATCTAACAGACTTTCACAAAAAGGATTATCTATTGTCAAACATTACATTGCACAATTTCATGGTAATCTGGCAATTAGAACTATTTTATCACCAGGTAGTCATTTTCAGGAATTCACTTTGTGTGTTAAAAGTTTAAATTAATAAGGATATATATTATGAAGATACTCGGATGCTTGTAAATCATCCTCTATGAACCATAGAGCCACATACCGAATTTCATGGCAATCTGGCCAGTGGTTGAATGGATACCAAACAGACAAACGGAGCTCTGGTGAAAGGTCAGTCAGACCTATTTCTAATGGTTAAACTGTGATTATTCCTATTATCATCCAATCAGTCAACCCGTTCTCTCAGCTCACTCATATCACCTCTCTTTTGGTCTGGTGCCGTCACTTCGCAATGATTTTATCTCATATATCCAACAGTATCAAACTCATTATTAGCCTATCATCTCACTGCAGTCTTAAATAGTTCTCTCTCCTACTCCCTAGTTCCTTCAAGCTGCCGCTGTGCATTCACCCCCACCTGAACATCACTACCAAATCTTGCCAGTTCCCCCAGCTCCATCATTTTCAGGCGTCAGCCTCCACCACCACCAGTGTCTGAATTCAATCTCAATAACTTCCCTGTAGCCAAAGGCTTTAATTCCAGTCTTTATTATCTTTTCATCCATCAGAATGAACTTTTATCTCTCCTTCATTTTTCTCATTGAACAGGGCGGGCAAGAGCATCAATAGAAAAGAAAAATGATGGGATACATGCTAAAATGCATTACGCTCAGCTCTAAACCAGGTGCATTTCCTTTGCTCCTAACAAGCTGACTTCAGGAAATACAAGGGTTTCACCTTACAGTCTCTGCATAACTGGCATTCATTTATGCCAAAGCTATACATGAAATATGCAGGACCTGGGAGAGGCATGAGGTGAGGGGCCACTCTGAATTCAGATCAGGAACCACACCACTGGAAGACCCCAACAGGACTCCAGTGTAGGTTGCTAGGGCAACATGAGCAGGAACCTTCTAAAATGGAAGCCAAACTGCAGACGGCGAGGAGAACACGAAACCAACAGTGAACAGGATTCTTCCAGGGACAAAACTGGAGAAACAACGAACGCTTGCTGAGTATATCTCACTGAGTATTTCCACTTTTCCAAATGCGGGAGGACAGGCTAGGAAGCAGAGAAGGAAAGGTGATATCAGGTAGCAATAGACCACACACACACACACACACACACACACACACACACACACACACACACACACACAAACACGCAACTTCCTCACAGCACAAACGCACAAAAATCTCACAGCCCCACTGCAAGAAGCCTCCGACCATCTAGTAAGACAAACATGTCTTGAGGCTTTTATTTTGCTACCGGGCAGCCAGCATCCACCTGGCATTGCTAAACACTTGATTAAACAGAAACACTACAGTAATTGAACATACTTTCCCAAGGTTTCATTAGCAAGGCACCATGGCAGAGAAGAGACACACAGTACCTACTGCCAAGTGGCAAAGACCGGTCCTGTGCCATCATCAAGGCCACATATGAGGAAAGCCTTTGGATGATGATCTTATGGATGGATGAGCTCCATCATCCACATTGTTCTCATGATCCAGAAAATTTACTTGCCTTTATTGCCTGTGTCGGCCCTGCCAGCAGATCGAGCACAAATATATTCACATTTTGCTGTACAGTGAGAAAGATCGGCATTCTGATTAGAATTCACTAATACCTTTTGGTAAGCTGAAACTGACTTTTTGGTTTGAATTACACATTTCATGTTAAGAATAAGTTTAAGTTTGATTCAAATTTTGTTTGCAAAGATCACATTTTAATCACCCTTTGACTATCATGAAACAAAGAAATGTGCCATTAAGATAAAGATTAACACAATTCCAACTTGTGACTTCTGCTTAGAGTGAGTTCTGTTGTGGGGTGGAGACTGGATTTTTTTGTTTTGTTTTGTTTTGTTTTTTTGTTGTTTAATCATTTGGCCAAAAAAAACAAAAACAAAAACAGAATAAAAATCATGTGTATGTACATAACACAGGTCAATAAGGGTTTCATTTTGTCCTAACTTAGGACAGAGCAACATATGAAGTGGAAAGACCTCACATCCAGGCCTATTAGTTTTTAGCTGACACTTTGAGCCAGTATGAACAAGAGCAAACCGGAACTCTTTAATTTAACACCCCAGTAACATTAGCCATGTTTACATGGACACAAATATTCGTAATGAAGTGCTGACTAGAATAAAAATGCTTCATATAAGCGCGTCAATTGCAAGATTCTGATCCGATCCGGCTCATTCAGAAAGACATTATATTCCGATCGAGAGGGGGTTTATGCCAATCCTTATTCCGAACGCGACTTCCTGTTTGGGTAAAATGACCCTCACTCCGCATGTCTTCCCGCTCTCTCCTCCTGTAACGCAGCAGCATTATACATTGCTGAGCCCGTAGCTTGATGCGCTCAAATCATGAACGTTCTTTCTCACTTTACCCAGACTAGCTAAATTGCCTTGTTAATATATTGTGAAGCGCACTCCATCGAACAAAATAAAATCTCATCAAAACTGTCTTACGGATATGGAAATTCTGTTAGTATGGTTTTTCTAAAATCCTTCAAAATGGTTTCAGCTGCTTGAAAGTTAGCTAATCTTCCAGAGCGTGCATTAGTTGTCGCATGCAGTCAAACTGGTTCGTCACTGACAATCTATATAAGCATTGCCTTGTTGCATTCTCTGCCCCAGCCGACCTAGACTTCAATATAACAATGAAGCTAAGCCAAAGGTTAGCATGAGGAAATGTACGTGTGTGGTGACAGTGTGAGATTTATGTCAATTATGTGCAGGCTGTAGCTATCAATCATTTTAGTATTTGAGTACTGTAAATAAATAGTTAAATGAAAAAAAATCACATAAACCTCCTGGACGTCTCCCTGGGGAGGTGTTTCGGGCATGCCCATTCGGGAGGAGACCCCGGGGCAGACCAAGGACACGCTGGAGAGATCATATCTCTCGGCTGGCTTGGGATCCTCGTCTTGGTGTCCCCCCGGAGGAGTTGGTGGAAGTGGCCGGGGAGAGGAGCGTCTGGATCTCCCTGAACAAACTCTCTCACAATAGACAAAAACATCCACTGGATCCAGTCTGATAAGGTACCGTAATCTATTGTTTTGTGCTGTCAAATATGACCCAATGAGAAAGCAAAAATCTTACTACACCATTCGGGGCGGGGGACAAAAAAAAACATCTTCTCGAAGCATCTAAAGAGGATACCAATGGTGCCACTAAACGTAAAAAAATCTTAGACAGAAAAAGTGCAACTCTTAAACCTTAACAGTAAATACCTCAAAGGCTGTACTGCCCTGTGAGAAAGTGTTAAATATTACTGTTCTTTATTTAAGCAGCAATAGCAAAAATGTCCAGTGGGTGAAAATGATACGCTGTTTATGGATGCAATTTTTATAAAATAACATGAGTTCGGTATGGTGTAATATAATCAAACAGGATCTCATGAAGATCATTTTGGTATGAATTTGCCTTATTCCATATACATAAGTTATATTGATACATATGTTTTGTTTTATCATGCATAGTGTAAGTTTGTATGAACATATGTTACCATAACTTAAAAAACTTGAAACAAATTGAAATGGACACTAATGGACATAAAGTATATACATATGCATACCGTAGTATTTATATATTTATTTTTTAATCGGTAGACACTGCTGTCATTGCTGTTGTTTGGTTTTTTTCTATATAAAAACAAATTACTTGGTTGATATTTATTTTTTTACTGTCCTGTATCACCAAAATTTCCCCATTGTGGGGCGGATAAAGCATTTATTATCTTATCTTACATGACATTTTTGTGTAGATAAGTCCAGTAAGCTACTTTAATATTGCGAGCCTTCTAATCAGCACACACAGGTGAGTCTTTTTCACATTGTTAAAAATCATCCATGAGATGATCTGATGTTGTCCAAAGACTCCTCTGCGCTTAGATTGCCCTAGTCAAGCCTGCTGTAAGAACTGCACTGTGCAAGATTCGCTTTAAAGAGAGACAGGGGACAACCGAGCAAACAAGTCGGGTGATTTACAGTCTGGGTTTTGGAGTGTCTTTTCAAGCAGCATGTATGAGGACAGACAAGATAAACGAGGAGAAAGGCTCCCCTCACATGTGCAAACAATTTTCCACCGCAGAACAACCAGGGGCCAAATGAACTGTCTTCTCAGTATGTGAAGCATGAACAAATGCTTTTCACATCAAGTCAGGACCATGGAGACCTAGATAGTGTGTGTGCGCATCATGTGTATATGTGTCTGATTAGGGGGAGAGAGAGAACAAGCATGGTTCTGTATTGTTATAGCTCATATGTGTGTGTACACACCTGCATGAGCCATAATTTTTCATGCAAATAAAAGCAAGCAGCGTATTATTAAATATTATGGTTCCCTCTAAATATTCCATTTTAGCTCAAGCAACATCATGTTTAGATTAAATGTATGCTGCCGGCAGATAATCCTTCCACCTAAATGGTGGAAGGATTATCTGGAGGAGTTCTGAGGGGATGGAGGAGAAGATGGAGTTAAAAGGTGATAACACAGATTTTTTTTTTTTGCAGATGTTTTAGCAAAATGAAGTGTAACAATACTGACAGAAAAAAGAGGAGAAAGGTGAGGAGGAAGAATTGGATTGACAAATATGGATAGACTGATGATGTCAGGTAACGACAATACAATTAGCCCTTAAAGTCGCTGTTGGAAGTGTTGCATTAAGTGCAATGCATTGTGGAACACTGCATAATTCAAGATGTGTCTGCTGACACCAGTACAGTTAGCAGCACACACATATACAGACAGAGGGAGTCAGGAGGTCACCTGAGTGCAGCTTTCAGAGAAATCAGCAGACTAATGTGTTGCTCTTCCCCTGAAAAGCAAGGAGAATTGCTTGGACATTAAGTTATTAACCACAAGTGACACCTAGTAGACACTGTGGGGATGGCAATATCAGATGGTCGGTTAAATATTTTGAGTCCCATTCAAACAACTATGGAATGGATTCAGTGGGCGGACATCTATGACTCAGGTGAACTACTGACTCTTCGTCCTGTGCAACGTCTCTGAACATCTCTGAACTTTCATTAGTCTATAAATAAAGTGTGAGGAATTACCCACAATCTCCTTTTGGGGGTCAAGGGGTGGTGCAAGAGTTTGGACTGTCAGCGCCCCTTTCGCCTCTCATCCGTCATTTAGGCCACTGTGGGACAGGGCGCCAGGCTTCAGCAATGCACACATGCAGGCACACACACTCGCAAATTTGAACAAGGGGGTGAGTTCAACACTGATGTAAAATCTGTCTCCCCTTGGAACAATCAATACTCACTAAATAGAGAAACACTATTAAATGTTGAGGGCCGTTTCCTCGCTGATGCAAATGCACATACCGAAGACACGCGCACACACACGGTGTCACTGTTCATCCCCATAAACAGGAGACAGAATTGGAGGGAAGACGAACACAGAGTTGCCCGGGGCTGGTCAGCAACTCGGGGAAGAGCGAAAAAAGGCACAGAGAGAGAGCTTTCAATGGCAGAGACTCTATCGGTTCACAAAGTTGGTATTACTTTACACACCTGCTTGTCCCCTTCACATGACATGAGTCACAATATGCAGTGTCAGTTCATAATGATTTTCATTGTAAACAATCTTTAAATCACTTGTATGTGGTCAGCGTGTTAAAGGCACTATATGTCTACGTTTTATGTTTTAAATCATTGTGATGACGTGATCGTTTGTTCGTTGTTGACCGAGACGATCCCTGCAGATGCCGGTGCATTTTATGTGCTGCGTTCAGACCACTTGTCTCATTGTCGATGGGGTCACGCATTTCTACATCTTACCACCAGGAGATGACGTTTTATCTCAGCCCTTTCGTCCATGCCCTTAAGGTAAACCGTTTGGTATTAGGAGGAGAAATACAAAGAAATGAAAATCACACGCCACTTTTCTCTGCAAAACCTTTCCTTAATGTTGCTTTCGTGACAAAAGTTAACCAAAATAATTAAAGCCATGTGCGTCAGGAAGCGAAGGTGGCATTCCCGTGGGTGGCGATGCCAAAGGGCACCTTGTGCATCTGGGTCATCAGTAGATAACTGATGAGCTGGGATTAGAAGGGATTGCTTCAACTGGTATCTGACATTATCAGTCATGTAGAGGCCTAAAAGTAGATAGCCCAATGATTTCTGTGGTTGTGTGGGAGCTTAGTCATATGAAATGACCTCTGATGATGTCATCAGGGTTATCACAGTTTGGGTTTGAAGATTTTTCTTACAAGCATCACATATTACAACCTGGGGTCATGAATCAGCGCCAAAGTTTAGTCTCGGATTGACAAAATAATATTTTAGCAAGCTTTCAAACTCATTTCATTGGTCATCATCACCAAAACCTAGTAAATGGAACTTTAGTTAAAAACAGGTTCGTATAGTTTTAACATTTGACAACTAATTGTCTAACAATTCTGAATGATTTTCTTAGGAATTCATCACTGGCTGCTGATCCAAGGGTTCATGGGTATCATTTAGGGGCTGTGGCTGTGACCTCTGACATCTTCTATATCAGATTTAAATGATGATCTACTGCCCAGACAGAACGTTTTATTGTTGCACTTACTGTATTTTGATCAAGCTCCCACTTCTGTTTTCAGTTTTCCTTGAATATATTTCAATGTTCTTACTCTCTAACCCGCTTCATGCGCACTTCACCACCTATCTATGCTCGTTCAGGCTCTAAGCCATCAATTTAACGATTTGAGGCTTGCCAATGTACAGTAAAATGACAGTCACCGTCTCTGCAGGGACAGAGGGGAGAAATCATACGATACGAAGAGCGATTTCAATCAACAACAGCCCCTTTGCTATGAAGCTATATGAATCATTCATCCTCTTGTCAACACTCTTCACAGCCTAGCAAGAGATGGAAGTTGGCCGGTACACAAACATACACTATGCAATGATGCTGTGACTGGCCTGAAAGTGAAATTTATGTTTTGAAGGAAAATTGCCGTACTAAGCTGCTCTTTATTACATCCCTGATTAACAATCATCAAGATGGATATGACAGCCAGAACCCTTTATACTGTTGACCCCCCTCATCAGTGTTACACGGAAATACATTAAGAGCCTCAAAGACTCAAAAATGAAATGACGAAACAGGAGAGATTCATTTTTCACACCCGTCTATCTGCGCTCCACTTATTAATGTCAGCCTAAGGGAAATTGAATGGCACCATTTGTCTGTGTTTATTAGGCTGGGATGATCTCTGTTTCAGTGACCTTTGAGAGTGCATACACACCTTCGCCAAGTTAGCAAGTGATAAGCCAAAACTTCACTTCACGAGCACAGCCAAAGTGCTAAACTACCGCAAGTCAGTACTGATTGTAGCGCCTCGTCTTTAGAGGCGACTTTGGGGTTTAAGTGGATCACGTTTTAAGCTCCTTAAAAATTGAACTGAGACAAAAATGAATTTTGGATATCGTGGATATCATGGTTCGACATTGGAAGCCTTCCCCTTCATATCTGGATGAGGTGTGATGGGCCAAGACAAAACATTTATATGGGGCGGCATTGCCAGCCATTCCTAACACTCATCCGTCATGTGACCTCCTCATGATGCTCTATATTACTTGAAATGAATGAAATCATAGCATTCTGCTTTCGATGAGTTTTCTTTCTGGTAATGTGCCAAAACTGTTTAATGTTTTGTCATGTTTAACATGCATCAGGCTCAGGCAAAAAAGTTATCTTGTACGTCTGAAATGGTCCTTCTTCCACCATACGGCACTTCCTCAACTCACTTGGACTCTACTCGTCTTTTTCAGTTTTCCCCTGGGAAAAACAGTCGAAGATAACATAAGTGGCTTTGACAAAGGAGAGGGGTGTAGAACACGATGTATTGATAAGCTATTCATAGCAACACCAGCCCTTGTATGTCAATCACTGGGAAACACCCACGTTCCATCTCCAGGCTGAGACGTTGCCACCAAAACTATTTAATTCTCTTCTTTGAAAGCAGGATAAAAACACTCCATGACGGCATCATCATTGAGATTTCTTAACACGAAAAAGCAATATGAACTTATTTTAACCTCGGGCAGCTCAGAACCCGACAGTTCTAAACTTCTTAACGTTCCTTTCAGAGTCGTCTGAGTTCACATAAAGAGATCTTCTGCTCCTTTCCCGCAGTAGACGTGGAAATACTCTGCAATGATCTGATTTTTATGGTTTGAAGACGCCAAAGTACAGGTTTAAATTTAGTCTCCCTCGCCTGTCAATAATCCACTATGTTCAATGTTACTTGCATATTTCCCCCTGATACATTATATACCGACCAACTTGTCATGACAACCCCTGTAAATTTGACCAAAACTGGACCGCTGACCATATTCTGATGACATTTTTTCCTCTTTCCTGTTATTTCTTCTTGTCCAGAGCTGCCTGCAGCCACTGAAACAGAAATAGAGTTACGCTGGCTCTGATTGCAAGTGATGTCCCCACCAGACAGCACCAGCTCTCCCCTGCTGGTGCCTGTCAATATCCATGACAAAGCCTGCTCTTGTTTACATAGTGAAGCTACTCTCACTTCACCCGGGCTTAGTTATCATCATCAAAATAGCTCTAAAAGATATGCCTGAATGCTCTCTTTGATCATATATACCTGCTTGGTCTCCACTGACATCATCATTTACTCTCAGTGGGACTTATTTTGAGTGAAATGACTTCAGTCCCATTACTAGGTCCGCTTTCACGTGGGCCAAATCACGTTGCATGTCGCAAATAAACACGGCCCTGCAAAATTCGTGGGCAAAAAGCGCCATCGGTATTTCAGCCGTTTGCTTTGTGTGACTAAATGAAGCAGGGAGCTGTGTGTTTAATGCGCGCTCGTTGCCTCCACTGGCGCGTCCTCGGACTCCCTCTGGACGTTATCACGCACAGTGGCATGGGGTTATCTTCCCAAAGTGTGGTCCGAGGACCTCCCCCGGGGCGGGTCACCAATTGTTCCCCCAAGGCTGATGATGCCATGTGTTTATTTATTGCAATTTAACACAAAATTGAAACAAAGGAGGTCGATAAGTTTCCCCTCGGAATGCTGTGATTCCCTGCGCAGCGCGGCGTTCACAGACAATGACAATCCGAACCCACTATGTCATGGAAATGTGGGGCGGCATGAGTGTGCGTGTCTATCTTTGGCGGCCCTGACACAGAAATGTTTAATAAGTGCTGATCTTTCAACAAAGCCCGGCAGCATCCGACGGCACCGCGCGTCCAGCTGGACCGCCTGGATGCGTAAAAAGCACACAGCGCCTCCTTCTCAGGGAACAAGTTCATCCGCAGCCTCCTGCCAGAATACTATCTCGTCTTTAAGGCTAGACCTGATGGATGGT
>KV751381.1:92646-108825 GCA_001698575.1 Mola mola | reverse complement strand
CCCGTCCAGTGGACCATCGCCTGGTTGTGGGTTGCATCCCCTTTGAGCACGAAGGAACTGCTGAGCAGGGACATTTGTTTTTCTCGGGACAGTGCTCTCCTGAAGCGGGATGAGCTCCTCGCGCCGGCGGCTTCCTCTTCAGCGTCCGTCGGTGAGCTCCGTCGGGAGCCTCGGTCTCCGCCGCCCCGGTCGAACGTGCTCTCCTCCCCGCTGCGCCGGTTTAGAGCCCGGCTGCCACAGCGCACGGGTCCCGGCAGTGTCATCCAGGTCGAGGCGGTCAATAGCAAAACGCAGATGTGCGCTGCGGCGGAGAGCCGGTTTGCGGGCTGCAGAGATGCCATGATTTGCGCCGTGGAAGCGCTCGTATCTCGGAGACTGATGGAGAGATGGCTGATGCTTGTGGAAGATAGATAGACGTACACTGTTAGCCGAGAGAGGGAGAATGAGGGAGAGAAGGGAACGGATCCCGAGCGCAGGCAGACAGTGGAAACAACGTGGACGCGTTTCTGTGCCAAGCTGGAGCCTCTGGACGGCGCAACAGCGCCATCTGCTGTCGCCCTGCCGTAGCGACGTAACTCAAGTCTGCTCGGTCCGTCTTAATCAGGCGTCGTCACCTCATGAGAAATTCACCTTTTGAAGTGTGACACATGACGCGTTTTAAAATCCTTTTTACACCATTCTTGTTCTCGTTATCGTCCTCGGGGAATTCGCCATGTGCGACCTATAACATGTTCCTGAGGGTAATTAGTATATTCATAGGTCAGCAGTTCATCAGCTCACAGACAGTCGCCTCTAGAATCTCCCTGGGTTTGTTTTCATTTCAGCTTTTTAATTCAAATTTTCACATGATTTTGGGTTTTTTTTCAAAATTGATGTCTCACTTTAAAATATAAGGAATGTCGCCTTGAAATATTCCTTTAAAAATGACACTGTTGAGCCACGTGTCTGTACTAATTCTCTTCCTCTTCACCCTGTTGCGTCTGTGTTGGTGGCCAGCTGGCCAAGAGGTCAAAGTTCATGTTTGATCCCACTAAGTAATTAAAGCTCCTCTTTGTCAGTCCTCCTGCAATTAAAGGCTGGGGCTGGATTAACCAGCGACCTTGGCCAGGATTCGTAGATTTGGGGAGACTTTTCAGGGAAAACTACCCAGATTTATCTTTTCCTCATTGATCATTTTCATACTCCTTCATTTAGATTCATAGTTTTACTGATCAGGAATCTCTGAATATAAACTCCGCAGTTTCATTCATGTCTACAAAGCTTTTTATTTTCTTTTGGTTTATTCTTTAATTTTATGGCCAGCAACTTTACTGTTACTGCTGCAGTCTGATAAACCCACAATAAACAAAATGCTCAGCACCAAAAAGCATTAGTGACTAGCTGGATTTAGTTTATGTTATGAATATGGCTCATTTGTGCTGCTCCAATGTGACAAAAATATAACAGCTTGATATACAAAAATAGCAAATAAATGAACTAAAGATAGCTTGAGGAAGTTGATTATCGGCATTCAAACACCCCCAAAAACCTATTTTCTCTGAAGTATTCAAGCTGGAAATCCAGTCATTTTAAATAAAGAGCAGAAAGTCAAGGTGCGCCCTCCGATGCAGTATTGCAAATGATTATTTCAGCGGATCCTCCCCTTAAAAGAAGAATTCTGGTGTTGCTGACCTCCTTGCAGTATCACTCTTGAAAAGGGGATTTTTGCTCATTATTTACACGCTGGGAGTCCTTGTGTTGTTGCTGCTTGTTGGGAATAAATGAAGAGAATGTTCTTGGCTTGGGTGCTCTCAGACCAGTGCACTCCGGTGTCCAGAGTGGCACTTTCAATATTTGATGGCCGCAAGGACAAAAGGGACAGGAACATATTTTCACGCTGCTGTCGTACTATCGCGCTAATTTTCACCACATTTTTGTCCTTATTTCATAACTTCTATTTCTCTTTAACAATGTAAAAACTTTAATTTTAGTAAAGACAAATGTGTTTGCTGATATTCCACAGTAGACTAAAAGAATTGCAGCTTGGAAAGAGATGCGATATTAGATATTGTTTGAACATTTTTAACAAAGCAATTTAACAGGCAACACTATAAATATGCATACGAAAATACTGAATAATTCAATCGACATTAATAATATGCACCAAAAATGAAAACTGCACCTACGTATCACATCTGCTAAACCGACAGATTAAACACAGTCTTGTTATCTGGTTGATCTGGCAGGACTCCCAATTAAAAATGATCTTTAAAACTGGTCTCAATTCTGTGTTTTTCTTTGTTTTAATTCTCAAGAGAGGGAGTGCAGATGATAGCAGGGTGTGCACCCTCCATGACCTCCTATCGCTAGGATACGGCCTGTAATTGCACCTCCTAAACTGGAGCCTAACTATGAATTTTTCATAAGACTGTGGAAGTTTATTTGGGTGTGTGCCGCAGTGTGTTTGTGCGTGTGTGTAGGAGGAAAGCAAGCAGGAAAAGTTCTCAGTTCTCATCTAAATGACAGGCCCAACAAGAAAGCCAATTAGGGTGGAAATTACATGGAAAAATGTGAACTGCATTTGTTGAAATGCTCGCGTTCACCCAGGGAAGTTTTTTTTCCCGACTGCCCGTGAAAATAACTTGTTTTACTTCACCAGGAGAAAGTTGACATAAATTGTAGTTAACCATGTTTATTGTCTTCAGATCTGAAAGAAACTGTCCCTTAATTATAGTGATTTACTCTACCTAGCACATTCTCAACCACTATATGAAGACATTTCTATAGAAGTTGCAACGGGACAAAAACACAGCGTAGCTGTAAGGAACAAAGAGAAATATTGCAATTTCTAAATATTTTGATTGCTTAGCAAAAAATGTTTAGTTCTCTTTCAGAATTTTAACACACAGATCAATGTGCTGTGATGTCTTTAGTAGTACTTCTAGGCAAAAGTAAAAAAAAACAACCAAAAAAAACTTTAACTAGGATGCATTCAATTTCAATCCCTACTAAATATTTCATACAAAACTTTGCACAACTTTCTGAGTTATCCTGGTCACACATAGACGAACAGACAAAGAAACACTGATAACGTAACATATCGTCCGTGGCGGAGGGTATAAAGAAATGTTTGTTAGACACTTTTGTGAGAGAATGTAAACTTTTTTAACAAAACAAAATTCTTCCAAAAGAGCACGAAACTTTTACAACAACATATTTCGAAAGATTGGAAAACTTATTATCATTGGAAAAGGAAGGAATCCTTTAGTAGCGTCTTTTCTTCTATCAAGCTATGTCCCACTCAAAGCTAGAAAACTCTCCAACATGTACAGCACATGATAAGGTCCTGAAAGGAGGTACGATAGAGATAGATAGGATAAGAATTTTATAAAGGGACCACTTTGGTATTGATTGCACAGAACTGTGCGACCAGATGGGTAAGATTTAAATTAATGAACGAAATGCAGCCAATTAATCACCATTAAAAAAAAAGAAATACTTTCACCAATAAAGAGGCTCAAGGCTGCTATTGAGAGTCTATCGCTGCTCCCTAAAAGTAATGCACATTAATCTTCATAACATCCAATTATCCCTGAAATTTTCATAAAGAACAAAGCTTTGTTCAGCAGCAGCATGCTAACAAGCTGAACTAAATGATTCACAATTTGCCTCCCCGTGAGCTTTTCTATGGTCGTCAGATGATGAAATCTGCTTTATTCCGCCACACTCCTGACCTACAGTCACTCACACAAACAAAGGATGGGTGACCCTGGCCACATCGATGGAACTTAGGAAACATTTACTTCAGAGGTCGCACAGCGGAGGTGCACTGGATCAAATGTCTCTTATTTTTTCTCAGTTTTTCCTCAAAACTGTTATGAAAACATTTTATGAAAATGGACGACATGAGAGCTTCCCAAATGTTAATCCAAAAAATTTTGACCATCCCCCTGGTGGTGGGCTGCAGTATAGATTATAAATGTCATCAGAAATCAGGACTGGGCGAAACTTAAACTCAGTATATGTTAAAGATGACCTCTTTGCTGAGTTCTGCCTTAAATATGATGAAATAATTTTGGATACTATACAAAGTGATTTTGCTGCCGTTTTGGCAGGATTCACTGGAAGACAAAATTTTGTATGTAAATAAAAATGAGAAATAAAAATTTGGCATTTTCTCATTTTTTTGAAAAAAAAAAATGCCTTTAATGAACATGATCGTTTCTTAACCATGTTGAAGCTACATACACACACACACACCTTGATCCATTTCAAAGAAAACTTCAAACACAGGGATGTTCCACTCCAATGAAGAACCACTCAACAATTCACCCGACTGAACTCCGCTGGAGTAATTACCTCAGTCCTTTAAAGCACAGATACAGACTAATACACATGCACCACATGAATCAGCCCCAGTATTTTATAGTTCCTTTTGCACGGTATAGCAGGTGTGACTATCAATTAGGGACCACTCTGGACTGTTCTCTCCACCGCCAACCCCCAGCAGACGGATCCCTCTGCCCCACCAGTCACACTCTGTCATCCCACATTAAAAGTGGCAAGGTTGATAAGTAACCCCTAACTGCCGGATACACACTTCGACAGAAGGATTAGGTGTCGGTGAACTCTCGGGTCCCTCTTGTCGCCAGGAACAAGCATCGCAGCGGTCGTATTTGCACTGAACAAATGTGTGTACGATCATCGACTCCAAGCGTATCGTGACATGGATGTATTTTTGTACCGACCCACATTAAGTGCTCACAGCTGCAGTTCAAAAACACACACACATACACTAGTTAGGCAGGTTTCATTCTCAGAGCAAAGACCTACAATAGACCTTCAAAGATGCCCTCATTGTTACTTTAAACCATGTCTGGGAACAGAAGAAGATATATCACTAGAGGACTTTGACTTGAAGATACAGCACCTTTCAAAAAGGTTTTATCATTATATTGTATATTATTATATATTATATTAAAAAAAAAACATAAAAAATATACAGTGTTGGTCCAGCTTTATTAGCCAGCGCTGCGACATGCTATACAGGAAGACATCAGAGCAAGTGTGGAGCTGCTGAGTTGTACATCTGGACACTCTCATCCATTATCTAAGATTACGCACGACTATTTCCATTCCCAAGTGGTTTTGGGAACTGAACCGTACTGAAAATGATATTAACATATAATAATATAATATATAACATAATAGTATTTGCAGCTTTTACTTATTCAGGGAAATTTCATTGAGAGCCATTCATACATTTGTTACTCACTTTCACAACTTAAAGTGTTAAACTTGAATATCACGTTGAAAAACGTTGCTTTGGTAAAAGTGAAAGTAATCCATATACATACTACTTGAATACATGTCTTAAGGTATCTGAAATTAAATGTACCTCTTGATTTAAAGTAATTTTCAGGCATAAAAATCAGCATCAAAAGTACATTATACTATGCACTATAAAGTGTGCACTATATTGTATATTCCAGTTGATAATTCTTAACAATGCTAATTCTGGAAGCAACCCGATACAATCACAGTGTGATCTGCTGAGCAACACAACTGGAGTGACGGGGCTAACTGTGTTGCTCAAGGGCACCTCGGTGCTGATAGTGGGGTAATATAGAACTCTTGATAAAGTGCACATGCATTCACCAATATAGTACAGTTAGTTGGTGGTAAACACCTTTGACACAGCATTCAGACAATTTCCAATCAATATCCAGTAAAAGTCAGATCAGCAAGTTCTGCTCCGCCACACTTTGATAGGTCTCAGTTCTGTTAAATTCAAACATCTTAAACGCCTCTTCTCCGTGGTTTATTCCGCTTGTGCTCGATGTACCTTTCTGCTTTGGGAATCGAAATGGGTTTACATTTGTCAGATTTCCCCAGAGAGCTGGGCGACTTAGCGTCCTTCCTTCCAACCCCCACAGCCCTCACTCAGTCCAACCGCCCCCCCGGTGTGTCACTTTCAACAGAGCTAAACATGTGAGCACAGGCACAACAGGTCCCAGGGCCCCCAGCCTCCCTCCGCCACCACCCCGGACTAAAGGAAGGGTACTAAAACTGCTGTGACGACGCTAATTGTGACAGATGTGTTTACTTGGCAAAGCAAACATCTTAATTGTTGTCAAGGGAGGGAGGTAGGGAAATTAAAAAGGAAAAGAGGATTGATGGAGGTAGAGAGGTGTGTGCGGAGTGCAGGGGGCTGGCATGCTTCTCTATGGGGAGTGTGAATATGTCACATCCTCGCTCAAGGTCAGCCCAGGGTCTTTTACTTGAGTCGGGCGAACGAAATGCTAGTTCCTGTTTACATATTTGTCTTTGCAAGCGTCCTCACGCAACTTAACTTTACCTTCATTTGGCCTTAAAAACGTAATGGGAGATGTTCATGCACAGTCACTCATGTACATACAGTATATTTAACCATTTTAAACCAAAGATAAAAAAGTAATATACCCCAACAAAATGCCCTCTAAATTTCAATGTATTTTTTCACATTTTCCACTCACTTTTACTCTCAGTCTCCATTACTTAGAGTGATGGGCTGGACAGATAGCATTGGGGACATGGTCTCTTTTTCCTGCACTCTCTCTCTCTCTCTCTCTCTCTCTCTCTCTCTATCTCTTTGTGTGTGTGTGTGTGGGTGATTCTCAGAGAAAGGGAAAAGCTGATAAATGAAAGTCCTCCTTTGTGCTGTGCAGTGGGTGTCCCTAGCATTGAGAAAGCCAGCCTCCGGCCTCTGTTGTGTACATGTTCTTCCTGCCTTGTCTCGTGTCAGCTGAACCGGTCCAAGGCCGTTCAGCAAAAAATGACTGCTCCCTGCCGGTGGTCTGCACGCCCTGCCCTTCAAAAGCCTCTGTGATGCGTCTCGCCCTGGCGAGCTATTTTCTTGCTCTCAATCCGAACCATGTAAACAAGCATCCTCTTGGTAATATTGTGAAGGTCTTGATAGTCTTGTTGCACGAGAAGGCAAAGGACTTATAAAAGATCCCCGAACATGAATAATTGAGCGTCCTTGAATATGTTGTCTTGTATTTTGTGTGGGACAGCAGCCAAAAACAAAAAGAAAACAACTTTCAAACCATTTGTATCCAGTCAGATGCTTTTAACCTTTTTCCATTACAAGCGGGCTTTGATGCAAGGTTTATTTTTCTCTGTGCCTCCCTACTGGTATCTTTGCCCCTCACTGGTTTCTGCCGGCCTTCCCTCAGGCCCCCTCCTCCATCCTGTTTCTATATGACACTGGGCTTCAGAGACGAGTCGGTTGAGAGTCTGGTAAACAAACAATCAGCTCTGCCGCTGCATCCCCAAGGCTGAAAGCTCACAATGACTATTCATAAGGGATAAATCCTTTACCCGGATAAAGCGCCAAACAAACACTTCTCGTGTGTCCCCAGGCCACCTTTGACAGCAAGAAGCTGAAACAAGGAGAAATGGGGAGTAGGTTCTCAAACAAACAGCAGATTTAGGCTTTTTTTTTAGGTTGGTCTTTGTGTTTTCAATTGAACCAAGGTAACATGAGTACAAAAAAATCATCACGAACTCTAATTAGCCTGTGCATTTTGAGAACAGCTGCACCAAATATACAACATTCAATTAGATTCTAATAAGAAGAAGAAGAAGAAGAAGAAGAAGAAGAAGAAGAAGAACAACAACAACAACAACAACAACAACAACAACAACAATTAAGTCACTATTTCAAATGCAAAAATGGCCATTGCTTGCGGAAAATGAACATTTTAACATGGTAACTTGATGTTGAAATCCATCCGGTGGTGAAAATAGATACAGTCTAAAGCTCCGGTACAGGCGCTGCAGTGGGAGATCTTCTTAAGTTAAAGGAGATGTGTTTGTGTGGGCTCGGGAAAGAACTTATCCATCACAGACCGCATTTCTCAACTAACGCTTTATAATACAAAGTGAAATAATATTACAACGAGTTCATTTGCTTGTATTTTAAGTATCGAATAATCAAATTAAGGGTTGCAGTTAGCGGGCTGCACTGGCCTACACTATCAAACATCATCAACCGTCAACATCCGTGGAGATGTGATGAACTTATCGTCAGGATCCACTCTATAACGCATTTAATTAATGATCAAGTACACAGCTTGTGTAATGGAGGTTTCTGTAACATTAGCATGCATTAGTTGGCTCATGCAGTGAGCAAGGTGATCCCTCTTCAGGGAATTTATTCAAATATCAGCATAATGTTGGGGATGTCATGGCTGGAGGAAACTCAAACACATTGATACATAACCACTCCAACAATATTCTGGATCCAATAACATTGAATTCCATCAGAGTCAGACATTAATAAATGAAGAAGCAACTAAATTGCATTCTGTAAGCTCAAGGGCAATTCAGAATTTTAAATACCACTTATTACATTCAGTGAAGTGCTGGGATTGAGATTCCATGTTCATTACAATTATTGCAGTTTTTTTGTGGCATTGACACTAAAGCATCTGGTTTTCTGTTGAATCGATTTTGTGACATTCTGGGACATTCTAATTAGAAAAAAAAAAACAAAACGTACGCACACACATTTGATCGCATACATGTAAAATGTGAAGATCAAGTGCCACAAAAGGTTTGGCCTTTAAAGGTGAAAGGTGAATGCCACTGTAGAATATTTTGTGAGATATCTCACGATATCTTGAGTGTCTTCATAGAATTCTTATAAATTTCAACCAAAGTGTCTTAGTAGAATGGTCTGGTATTTATATATATATATATGTGTGTGTGTTTTTACCTGCCTGTTTATTGGTTCGTTCATTCGTTTACACACAAAAGTACAACATGAATTTCAATGAACCCGCTAAATTTTAGTTTAGAGGAACAGTTGTAAGGTTAAATATTCGGCCTTGGTTTGTGCTCTCTGAGGGTTTCTAGTGTTCAAATTTAAATTGTTTTTTTTTTTTTAAAGCTTTAAGTAAACAAGCAGAGTTACAGGTTTCAGACAGAAGCTGCTTGTACACTCATAACTACCACACAGTCCTGTTTCTCCATCCAGTATCAATTGGAAGTGTTTTAAGACATTAAATGAATGATACCCATCAAAGTGTGACCCTACAGCAGAGACCAGAGGGATCCATGCATCGTCTCATGAAATAGACCTCCTTCTTATGAGCCCACCTGTAACTGCAAATTCAAGGTGTAATTTGCCTCTTTCTCTTTCATTTCCCATCATTCCCACACTTGTGAACAGGTGCAGTGGCAGTGTGCAGAGAAATGACATGCTTATCAATTAGCTCCGCCTGGTTAGACGCGAGAGAGGGGACGAGAAAGAGCAAGACGGTAAATGGAAAGGAGGTTGGAGTGGGGTTGGGTGTGTATGACAGAAAAAGAGAGGAGAGGGGAGGGAAGGAAGAGGATGCAGGGTTTCTTTTGAGCCACACTGAGGCTGATTCGTTGACAGGATGCAGGGGGAGAGACAGCATGTCTTTGAGTGAACAGGCTCTAACTGGCACTGTCACTCATAGGGCTCAAAGGACTGCCCCGCAGATACAGGCAATCTGCACACACCACAGCTACAAGGTGGGGTTCAAGCAATAATAACCATCAGCTTTGTTGCTCTAATTCAACAACCATAACACAACAGTGACTCAAAATGATGTCCGATCTATAGGGACAGTTCACCCCATAATCAAAAATACATATGTTCCTTATTCACTGTTACAATAAACAGTAGTAAAAAAATACAGTATTGATCTATCATCTACAGGAAACAAGCAACCTATTACACAGGAGTCTCGGGCTAGTTGGATCATTTTTGAATGCTTTTTATTTACCATTAAAAAGTTTACAATGCTGATGTTTTTGTTTTGTTTTGTTTTTCTCTTCATTCAGTACAACCTCAGCCATATTGATGAGAGTTAGGTTGCTGTGCTATATGAGCATATGTATTTAGATTTTCTAATATTTTTTGGACTTTGGCCCAATACAAATATTATTTTTAAAAATCCAATTTGGCAAGTATTATTATTACTATTACTATTATTATCATCGTCAGTTACATTTGGTCTGTCAACGCAAAAATGTTATATTAGTCAAATGTTAGCACAGCAATAATACTCTAATATTAGCCATTATTATAGACTATTACATATTGTAAAGCACTTATTAGCAATGTTTTATTAAATTAGTATTATTACTAAATAGTGACACTCTTGATTGAACGCAGTGTTTATGTTTGTATTTTAGAAATAATAATTAAGAACATATTAAAACCAATGCCTATAATAAATACTTTGAGAGTAAGCAGCCGGAGTTGAACAACCAAGAGAAGAGTAACCTTCCGTTTGATAAGGCTTTGAAAAAAAGCTGTCCTTGTCACATGTGTAAGCGTCACCTCTAACTTCCGCTTCAACCAAACTACAATATGTCGTCAGACATATTCCTGAATCTGATTGGTCATCTTGGAGACATGTTCCTGTCGCTAATCCTGATTGGGTCGCACAGCACGCCGCTGCCATCAAGGTTGAGCGTCCCGTCAAGCGTGTGTTACAAGGAGATTTACCTGAGTCGCACAGAGTGAAAAATGGCGTGCTGGTGCGTACGGTCGAGCTGCTCACTTGTAGCTTCGCCCGCGCTTATAAGGTAACGCACTTCATTGTCGGTTTTCCTCAGTAAAACAGTGCTAGGCTTGGTTTGATTGGATGAGGCGCTCCTGTCATCCCAGGGAACATAGCGGTGGCTAGCTAGCAACATTAGCTTTCGAACGCCAATGGAACTCATAATATTGACCTTTCTGAGAGCAATAAAATTGATTAATTGATTGAGACCTGGGTGTATTTACAGTTTAAGTGCACTGGTTAAAGTGCTACGTTTAACCAGTGCATTAGTGTGTGTTATTGTTAGCATTGTAGAGACAGGACAGGACAGGATAGGATGATGACATAACTGCACATATCCTGCACCACGAAGAGATGTCTGTTGGCGAGTGGATGTTCATCATGTGTTCTCAGATATCTAATTTTCATAGTCTGAAAAGTGTGTGTCTATCATGGTCTCACCGAAAGTGTTATGACTCGAGTTTAACATAGTTAGCGAATGCCTAACCCACCAGCTACTTTAATAAATGTTTGATTTCATTGATCGTGGGCCAATGTGCAACACAGAACTAAATAACAATGAAGTGAATAGTCAGACTGGAGTCTGGCGACACTTTTTACACCACATAGGTGGACTGTTGTCACGGAATGACTTCTTTTATAGTTGTGTAACACTATTAGCAATTAACGTTTCTATTAGTAGTTGTACATTTGGTATTCATTCATTTTCTACCGCTTATCCCGTTAGGGGTCGCGGGGGGGGGGCTGGAGCCTATCTCAGCATCTTGGGGCGAAGGCGGGGTACACCCTGGACAAGTCGCCAGTTCATCGCAGGGCTGACATATAGAGACAAACAACTATCCACACTCACATTCACACCTACGGGCAATTTAGAGTGACCAATTAACCTACCCCCAGATTTACATGTTTTTGGAATGTGGGAGGAAGCCGGAGTACCCGGAGAAAACCCACGCAGACACAGGGAGAACATGCAAACTCCACACAGAAACGTCCTGACCCGGAATCGAAACCAGGACCTTCTTGCTGTGAGGCGACAGTGCTAATCACTGCACCACTGTGCCGCCCTGCATTTGGTATAATTAGCAGATATTGACGTAGAACAATAACATTCTGACCTGTTGTGAAGAGTGATAATGCACAGCAGGTGAAGTTTTGCTTATTTAAAATGATCCCCTGAATTCTGGTCAGTGTGGATGCCATTGTCATGCCATAGAGTTTCACATAATGATCAGAAATCTCTAATCAATCATTGAGTCACTTGATTATAGATTCCGTTGTCTTTCAACACTCCTGTACCCCATTGCTTAAAAAATCCATTTATTTTTATATTTTGTAGTGTTGTTATCAGACCTGTAATGTAAACTGTTAGTTAATCTTATAGTGGACCTGTTTCTGAGGTAACACTTGATGAATTAGTCGATGTAAAATCTGGAGACAAGACGATTCACTTTTCAGAGGAAACAAAAGAATGAAAGTTAAAAAAAACAACTAATTGAGCAAATTACAAATTCATGTTCAGTCAGTCAGATATACAATTTATAGATTACTTTTTATGCTCTGCATTAATTTGACAACATATATCCAGAGTAACCTGATGATGTCCAGTTTTAGACATTAGACATGCTGTTTTCTGACTGAAAAATGAATAATGTTGGTGTGGTAGGTTAAGAAAAGAAAATCAGTCAGCTGAAATGAAGACAAACACACTTCAGAGAAATGTTTGCTTGTAAAAAATATCTTATGTAATCTTGGATAGTTTGAGTGCTAGCGCTAGATCATAATAATTTGTTCCAGGATCAAAACATGATTTCAATCAGGCAAGTGAACAGGCAGCCAGTAACAGACAATCTATAATTATATGTCTCCTTCCTACCCAGATCATCTCTGCGATTGTTGTGTACTGCCACCCAGCAGAAGAATGGGCACAGGTCAGAGGACGAGGTTGAGAAGCCGGAGCAGATCTCAGGAGAGAAAGTCCTGATGGAGGAAAAGTCCCAGCTGGAAGAGCAGCTCAAGGATATGACGGTAAGCTAGACAGCGAGATCTACTATACGTCATGTTCTGGTATCAACAGTTAATGACAATTAATATTTTTTGTCTCTTAAGCTTTATTGTGTTTGAAGTGACAACCACGCCAACCAACAGTAACTTTTTAGGTAGACAAGATATATTGATATGCAAGCTTCCATAGACAAAACTACACTAATGCTGGTGGCAGTTTGTAAAAGACTCTAATGATATTCAGGGACATTTTAAGTGAAAAAGGAACTTGTAATGTTAACTTTACTGTTATGCAAATTTTCATCGAATAATTAAACTATTGGCGAGATAAATAAGACATTGAATAATTATTAGCTGCAAGCAGCCCTACTTAATAAAACACAGTTGTTTAGAAAAAGATGAGTTTGACCATTTTAAATGTATGACTTAGCATTTTTTTGTTTTTGTTTTTAAAGCACAGCTTACTATTTTCATTGTCTTTTCAGGAAAAGTACAAGCGGGCCTTGGCTGACACAGAAAACCTGAGGACAAGGAGTCAGAAGATGATAGAGGATTCTAAATTATATGGTAATGACCAATTTTCTACTTTTACGACAAGATCCAAGTCATGACGAGGCCCATTATGTAGTAGTTCTGTCAAAATAATCTCTGCACTTTCATATTTAAACCACTAGATGTCTCAAAAGAACAACTTTACTGTTTGTCACTCAATTGTGTGTCTTCACTAAGTGGTTAAGTAGATGTTTGGTGAACTTAAAACTTGCCGTTGCTTTTTTATTTGTTTGAATTTTATAATGCACCAGATTTTTGATTTATGAGGAGTGTATGAGACTTTTTTCCAGTGGTATTATTCCATAACATTCTAATCATTCTTATCTGTCTTTCACATTGGTGAGTTTTATGTTAAATTTACTACAATCAAGAGATCTGATCATTGTGACAGCTACAGGAAAATGTTTTTCAGTATTATTTTGTCATCCTTTTAGAAAAAAAATCAATTTATCTAACACTTAACTGAAAGAAGTTTTGACTGCTTGCAGTTTTAGAAAGAAGACATATTTCCAAGCATGAACAATATAACGCTGCTTTGCTCAGTTCAACACATGCAGATGTTTTGGTGCAGCCTTACATGTTCTGGTATGATTGTATATGAAAACAGACGATATGAGATCTCCACGAAAGTAAAGCCTTTTGGGCATTGGAGTTGTTTTTGAGATGTCTTCAGTCGTTGGAGTGAGCTGAACGTTGTCCTATCCTTCTATCTCCAGGGATCCAGGGCTTCTGTAAAGACCTTTTGGAGGTGGCTGACATCTTGGAAAAGGCCACAGAGAGCGTGCCCAAGGAGGAGGTGACAACCCAGAATCCTCACCTGAAAAACCTGTACGACGGCCTAGTGATGACTGAGATCCAGATCCAGAAGGTGTTCACTAAGCATGGCCTGGTCAGGCTTAACCCCGATGGCCAGAAGTTCGACCCTTACGAGCACGAGGCCCTCTTCCACGCACCCGTGGAGGGCAAGGTGCCCGGCAGCGTTGCCGTAGTAACCAAAGTGGGCTACAAGCTTCATGGCCGCACGCTTAGGCCAGCATTGGTGGGTGTGGCTAAATGATGATGCAACCATGACAAAGTGGGATGTTTAGTTGCCTGGGTGATGCATCTTCAGCTATAGCAGACTGGTCAAGGCACCCAAGGAGACAGGGAGCCAACTGAACTGAACTTTGTATCTGGAGAGTATCCAGCAGCATTTAATAGATACTGTACATCACAGTGTGTCTGGCACAGGACTGTCTTTAGACTAACATTTCAGTTTGCCATCATGTTATTTCTAGAGGTTATCCTCTTCAGCCATTAATGTAAATGACAGAAGAAGCTATGATGTTTCACACAAAGTTTATATTCATAAACCCCCTCAAGTTCAAGATCTTTTTGTCTGAGTGATGATCCATCCACAAATTGAGAAGAGCTGTTTGTGAACTGCTGGCTTTGTTCCAGACTTGTCTACAGCCCTATTAATTTTTTGAAACTGGACTCTTCTGTTGTCTTGTTTGTGAATAAAATAAGCAGTACTTGAGGATCTGAAGTCAATTGTGAGATGTTATTTTGTATTGAGGTGGATTTCTCAAAACTTCAGAGGTTGAAAACATCTGTTAACCTGTCCTCTGTCATCTTAACATCCCTACACCACAGTCCAGTGATATGACAGTTGTCGTGACACCAGAATAAAGTGATCCGCTTTGAAAGTTGTCCTGGTCTAGTGTCTTTCTCTCTCACATGTGACATAAGTATTGGAAATGAATGAAGAGGAAACAGTTGAAATTATAAAGTATTTGCACTTTTAATATATCTCCAGACATACTTTGTCATGTCCAACAAAGTACAACAAACAGCTTGGTAACAAGGTTAAAGACAGCTCCACAGCATGCCATCACTATACCCACAGCTTCAGAAAATGCTTTGTAATACCCTTTTTTTTTTTTAGGAAACTAAAATTTCAATGACACAAAATACTGTACATTTCACAGGTAATTATAGTTTTCCTCCTTTTATCTTACAAAACTATTTACATTTGGTTACATAAAGTAAACAAACCCCCTTACAAAAAATATTCCCCAACTGGAAAAGAAAATCATATTTGCGATATTTACCATTGGGACAGTTCTACTCAAACACAGCACTTTGGGGAAAAATTAACATTTTGCAGCACATGCAGAAGTCCACCGTCAACAACGAAAAATGCTGAAAAAGAAATGAGTTTATAAATCATCTAGAAGAAGTCAGTTCTAGGTCATCATGTGGTTTGTGGACCTTTGTAGAACCCTCCAATATGATGCTCATACTTTCCACTCAGCGTCTACACAAAATGCCTGGCATGCTGATTTACCCATGACAGTAGTCTAATACATTTAAATCCAACCACAGCATGTTTTGTCTATCAAGCAGCAGTAGTCTCAGACATAAATCTTACGTCCTGGAGTTGAGCCTGTATTGAGGTTATTAGGATGATAACTTTTCTTCACACAGCTGAGGTCAGTGATTCTCTAAGCTGTCTAAGGGCTGGAGTGAAGTAGCATTTAGGGGGTTCTCATCATTAAAAAATAATGCTACAAACACATGTCAACTTAAAAACAAGACATTTCTCACTTTCAACAAAGTCCTTTCTAATTTCTTATCTCCGTCTGTTGCCCCAGCCTTTCAGTACCTATGGAAGACATCTTCCCAAAGAATGTGTGATCAATACATATGTTTTCAATTACTATAATAATTTTGCACTGATTTCATAAATAATAGTATTTACAGAGAGAGCTGCTCACTGTAGATTTGAATGATACAATAGGAAGATGGTGCATTTGTTGGAGCCGTTTTCAGCTGCGGCTTAATACACATTTGAAGTACTCGTGAATGTTTCAAATCAATTCAAATTTGAGTTGAATACATCCATTGTGAATTTTGATCTTTTAACAGGACCCATTGACAGAAAAAGAAACACAATACACCAGCTTTGCTTTAAAAAGCAGGTGTACATCCTAAAACCTGAGTATCAGAATATTATGGTTTACAGTACAGCAGTTATAAAAAAAAAAAAAAAAAAAGAAAAACCTTTTATTTTTTTTCACAT
>KV751381.1:76571-92587 GCA_001698575.1 Mola mola | reverse complement strand
AGAAGGAAACACCATTGATTTTTATCATCTGCGCTTGCTGTTAAAAGCCACGAGCAATAGATGGCAGTGTTGTCTAGCCACTTCAGAGGCAAACAGCCAGGAAGAAACACAAAACACTAAGACACAGGTCTATGAAACAATATATGGCATTGCTCACAGCATATTACATATATTAAATCACAACTCCTATATTGCGGTTCTTCCTGCTGCTAGATGTTTTTGTCAACAATGGATTATCACGTTTAATGAAATGTGGCTCAGGCCTGAATGACATCCACGTGCCTTTCTTTGCAATGATTGCAGACCTTCAAGCCCTGCTGTGAAATGACAGCCTGATCAGAAAACTTTATTTGGATTTACATAGCCTAACGGCCATTGCTAAGCTCCGCTCGGAGGACAAAGATGCAGGAAAATGAGTCACAAACGTGAACGTCAATGTTAAAAATAATGATAGGCTACATATTGCATCTTGTTTGACGGACAATCGGGGAAGCTTTGAACATGAAGCACGTGTTTGGTGTAAAGACTCTGGAAACCGATACAAAAAGGATCGCTCCATGGGCGTACAAGATTCTAATGTCATTACACGTTCATTTTTGCCTTTGTATCGGGCACAGTAAAGCATTTAAAGCTCTAGGTGGTTCTGTAAAGTGTTCTTTCTTCATATTAATTCCAGGTGACAAACTGTAGACTCAGCAATACAAAAATTTTGGAGGCCAATAGCTGTACAGCTGATATCTGAAAGCACCAAAAATTGAAAGTGTAATTGGTACATATACAAAGAGTATTTTCTTATGATGTCAGAACTTTTTTTTCTGGTCTTCTCACTGGTTTGACGTAGCTGGGGAACCACTGGCAGCTGGCAGCCGAGAGTTTTGCCTAGTCTTGACCTACGTTGCTGTGGTTGGTTAGTATGCATTGTTCTGCCAAAAGACTGACTTTCATTCTTCAGACTCTTAAATGGCAAAAAACATATGTAAGACTTTAGGGTCATTACCAACTTCCGATATTAGTACTAGTCAGTCCCACTAGCACATGGGGAGGGACTAAGCGGAACATCATAAAATCTGACCGGACTGTTGGTTGTGTGACATATTTCAGTCCAATAATCCAGAACTATTCAACATTGGATTCTAAATCTGGTGATTGTTTTTTGTTTGCTACTGATTAAAATTTGGTTTCTAACAAAATGTGCCTTTGGTACTTTTGGAGCTTGGCAGGACAAGATACGTGCCAGTAGTGACATATCAGTGATCAGCTAACGTCAACAGATATGTATTGCGGCTCATTTGTTAGCATAAACAGCTATATACATCCAGAGAAAGCTTTACGATGCTCAATGGCGAACGTTTTCCTTAACGTTCCGTGTAGGCTGAAAGAAGAACAAACTGTTCTAATGAGAATTTACTCAAACTGCATTATGATATCTGAGAAACGATGGCCTTAAAAATATTTAAGTTTATACTGAGCGGACCAGATCACATCACAAACAAAAATGTTCACCTACAACCAAACATTCACCCAACCAAAATCACCTCATCTTCATTCCCCTTCAGATTTCTGTTTTTTGCCATGTCCCTGTTTGAATTCAAAGTCAATCAATCCATGGACTACCTCCAGCAAGCCTGTTAAACTAAGACTATTTTGTCTCTGCATCTACGTCTATTAACCTTGTCGTCATCATGTGGTAAATACATGACACAAAGAACCCATAGATTTGTTTCTCTATCCCATCCCATTCCAAATGTAAAAATATGGGCTTATTTTTGCTTTTAGCCCTTGTATGAAAATATATTTCTTTTCAGTGGGACACTGCTTTCTTCGCAATGTATATATTCACATGGTATCCTCTGAAACAAGCCAGCAGTTTCGTTCCGACATCAAAGCTGTTACCGATCATCCACATATTACTTCCTGACCATAAATGGCTCGCTAACAAGCATCTCGGGATATCCAGCCACTTTCCGTCAGGAAGGTGAGAATGCGCTTCTTGAGGACCTTGTCCAGGTAGCTGGGCAGCCGGCTCTTGGCTGGGATTCCCTGCCTTTTCTGCAGGTGATCTTTGATGATAATGGTTTTGACAGTCAGGTAGCGTGCTGGGCTGAGGTTTAAAGAGTTACACAGCACCTTTTCTCTGTCTGACAGCAGCTCAAAGCCTGTCAGATTCTCAATGGCGGCAAATTCACCATCTTTGCCCTCTTCCTTGATCCCACATCCAATCCCCAAGCCTCCAGCCATCCCTCCTCCCCCTCCAGCCCCACTAATGAGTCCCATCCCAGAGCCAAGCCCACCACCTCCTACGTTGCCCCGTTTGGAGGTAACCACACTTTTATTCTCCTTGCGTTTCTCACGTTTGTGGCGCGCCGCTTCATATTCAGCAGACTCTTCTAGGCGTGTGATGCCATTGCGGCGGTAGCGCTGAAGCTCACGTACCTTGGCCCGCAGCACACGCTCTTTATGCATATTGTCAAAGAAGTCTTCAAACTCCCGATGGGCCATGAACTGGCAGAGCCCCCGCAGCCTGATGCGCTGCTCCTTCTCTTCCTTAGTGATCTTTCTTTTGGGTGTACTTGGAACAGGGCCCGATCCCGCTGCTGTTGTGGAACCTGATCCAACCGCGCCACTGGCGGATCCTGCTCCACCCACACCAACAACGGTGCCTGTGATTCCCAGTATTCCTGGTTTCTCCTCCTTGTCTTTTTTGTCTCGGCCTAGGAACACAGGCACCAAGTTGTAATCTCGGGCTATGTTCTTGCGTCGCTGGCGCTCTCGGAGCTTGCGCACATACATGTCTACGTGGGCCCGTTTCATTTCTATTTCCACGTCCTCGTCATCATAGTTCACAGACAGCCCGCTGATGAGCTTCTCCGCATCCTGGTCGTATTCGATCTCGTAGTCGTCCCGTAGCGGCATATAGCCCAGCTGCTGCTGCTCAACCAGGCTGATATCCAAAGGAGGGAGTGGGGTAGTGAGGCTGGGCGACAGGGGCCCCCCGCTGGGGCAGGTATGGTCGGTCACCCTGTTGGGAATACTGTCAGGGATGCAGGCCTTACCCAGGTTTCCATGAATGTACATTGTGACATAGTGTTCCATGACTTCTTGAGGAGTTCGAGACGCTCCGACATGAGTGGCCATGTCCTCCTGCAAGGTAAGTCCAACAAAAAATTGTCACCAACAATGAAATAGTAGAGCATGTTGTTCATAATATTGTTAATAATAAATATGTAAAAAAATGCCAAAACCCTGGGGTGCCAGGTTCATAGATGTGATCAGGTTTCGGTCTGAACTTTCAGTCTGGGCTCTGGGAACCATCTTTAACTATATCCATTACTATTTAAACCTTTTGTAATTATCTAATATTTCTAACTACACAATTCAATTCAATTCAATACCGACAAAGAAAAAAATTAAATCAGCTAAGTTAAATCAGCTTAATGATGAGTGAATCTTTTAGTTAGATATACAGTTTATGTTTCTCTTCTTTAGTAGAAATTCATTTAGACTCAAAGGTTCCCAATTAATAACTTATCATTATAAAAACTTATCAAAAAAAATTGGCCTGGTAGACTTTAACTGTTTAAAACGTATATTAATCTCATTATACTAAACTAATGCGATCAAATTCTATCATGTAAGTCATATGCTTGTTGAGATTTTGTGAATATGAAAAGGAAGGTTGACCCTCCAAAGGTGACAACACTACTACTGTAACGCTCACTGGCGCACTGCAGCACATCATATATTGTCCTTAAGTTGGATTCCTGGCAAAAGTTTTAGTTTGTTACTATTCATATGCTTGTTATTCCTTATGTGCTGCGATTGCAAATTTATTTTCCCACTCATCAATAAAGATCTTGTCTATCTGAATGTGCACTGTGGACTTACACTTTTGAGACGATGTGTACGCTTTTATTCTCCATGTGACATATTATGGAGCTTTGTTGTGTCTTACATTAAATCATCGTCTGGACGTCTTTGAAGCTTAGCCGTACAACTGTTATGAACTTACGAATTAAAGTGAGTTGTCATCAAATTCATTAACATGTCACTCCTAGCCCACCTTTAGTGTTTACAATTTGAACAAAACTTGAATAAGTGTATATGTTGAGTTGTATATGTTAAGTAACTTCTCAACATACCCAGTTTCCAAATCCATATTGCTCGATAGCATCGAGTAGCGACTGCTCTTCCCTGCTGGTCCATCCTCCCTCCGCCTCGGGACCCCAGAGAGAGAACCGACCGCCGTCGACCTGCTGGTATCCATGCCATCTGCGGTGATTGCCGATTTCTGCGCCCGCCGAGAAGCACTCCGGGCACAGCTCGATATCAGGGCAGTCGGTGCAGCGAAGCCGCAAGTTGGTAACGTCTGCAAGGCAGTTCACGCAGTACTTCTTCCCCAGGTCGGCCATGTTGCTTGGCTCCCGCTTCTTGTTGTTAGAGGCAGCTCTGGGCGCCTGCGCACCGCCAGCCTCGCCGCGCGACCTGCTCACATCCTGCTTGTTAATATTCATGAGGAAAGGTCAGCGCTCCTGTGATTGGCTCCCGAGCCAAGTTTCCATGACAACTGACGAGTATGGACTGCCGAAGGCTCAAAACGTCTGCTTTCGCGTCCGCGTTAACGTGTCAAACTTGTATGTATCAACACTACAGAAGGCGCCCTGTTATGTTACATAGATGAACATTTATACGCATACATTATACAAAAAAAACCAAACTCAATCAAAGTCTGGAATTGGATATTATGACATGACATTTTGGTATCACAATAATTGTCAGAGTAAATCACCGTTTAACGTCAGAATTCCACAAATTTGATTGGTTGAAAGTGATCATGTGAGATTATTTACAACACATGTAAGTGGCCTGTGAGTTACATGTGCTGCTAAACCACAAGGATGGGTCATGACAGGACAGCGTCTGGGTCCAGAACCGGACGGTTCGCTTATTAATGACCTCGCTTATTAATGACCTCTGATATATAGTATTCCTATATATATATATATATTCCTATATATATACATAGTATTCCTCGACTTCACCTTTGTTGTTCACCAAGAAGCTCACTAGATGGGAGTACTTTGAGTTGATTAGGCTAACCTTAGTGGTCTGATTTTGACCCAAACTAATTAGAAGCCTTTCTGATAAATGCTGACATTTTAATGCAGTAAGGGAGTCGGGTGTGTTTAAATATGAATTGTGTTTTATATTCTGATTAACCTATTACACAAAAAAAAAGAAAAAAAACCCTAAATATATAGTTTTGGTGTTTTAGGTTGAAGTCAACTGGAGTTCTTGTAGTTTCTTGAAGACATTTCGCTTCTCATCCAAGAGGCTTCTTCAGTTCCTCTTTGCCTCTTAAATGAGAGGAGAAACATCCTCAAGAAAATACAAGTCCAGTCGCCTTCAACTTAAAACCCCAAGACTAACAAGACCTGCGGGACTGAGAACACAGTCACAGTTCTAAATATGTAGCTCTTGTCCTCTCCTAGAGTGTTGATTGGGGAGGGCTGACTGGCTATCAGTGGTCATAACATCATAAAGGGCAATAACAAATTGTAATAGAACAATTGAATTTATCGCGACGCAAGTTCAACAGAGTCAGACTTTCTTTATGAGTGCTGGCTAGTCAAAACCTGAAGCCCCCACTTGATAGTGAAAATTCACAATGTTTATGCTTAACCACTGAATTAACTCTTGGGTCTAACTTTATTTTTAATATGGCAACAGCACATTAAAGCTCTTAAAACTTTAAACCTCACACATCGCATTCAAATATAATACTGCATAGCACATTTGTATACAACGTATTTCCTTCAGAATCTATGTCTGATAGAGAAATGTTGTAAGGAATAAAAGTTGATGGAAAGGCAGCACTGTTAATAGTGAGTTTTAATCTGAAATTTTGGACAATCTCCTCTGGACCATGAGTTTAGCATGAGTAACCATGGTGATCTAGCCCGTTTAATAAAAAAGAAAACTTTGTGAGACTGAAAATTCTGGCTTGAGACTCAACATACCTCATTATAATAATAGTTTCATAGTGTTTCAGGTGTTCTTTTCAAGTTAAAGGTCGATATTTTCACTGTTATGTTTGAAAATGTTCAAAAGTGGAAAAATCTGTTATTTAGCATTTTGTGCTTGACCTTCATATGACAACTGTATACTGTATTTGGATGTATTCAAAATGTCTTTGTGCTTTCTCAGGATGCATAGTACTTTGCCTTCTATGGCACTGCTGTGACCTGTGAATATCTTTAATGATGGGTTAAGTCTTTTATATAACATTAAAGACATTAAAGAAATAATTTGATAACATAGTGAAGTTGTACTATAAATTGCCAGCACTGCAGAGGAAAATCTCTAACTCACACAGATCATGGTAAGGATATTTAGTTTTATACTTGTAGAATTTAGTTAAGTTTGTTCTCCTACTCTCTTCTTTCCTCTCTCTCACCTGCAACGTAAATTAAAAGGCGGCCAAAAGCAATGCACCGTTAACATTCCCTTGATTGAAAATACAGATTTCTCTGGGCTTTAACAGCTCCTACGACTTGGGTATGTTTTTCAATGAAAAACTTAAAAAGAGACATTCATAAGGGCAGCTATTCATCTGAAAGTTGCACCATTGCTTATTAATCTTAAACACTGGGTTAACTTTACATCAGAGCACTCACGTTTTTACGTACACGTTTTTAACTTTTCTGCGCTCCATACATGCTTAAATCCTGCTTGTTAATATTCATGAGAAAAGGCCAGGCTGCTTGTCATTGGTTCCTTAGCCAAAAAAAAAAAACACATTTTAGCCATAACTGCAGACAAGTTGGATAATATTTGTGGTTTTTCCTTTTTATTGAGCAATGGATGGAGAAAAAGAAGAAAATGAGGCAAAGAATGAAACAGAGGAGGAGGTTGCAGCAGATCTTTCCAATCAAGAGGACATTTCTCTGATTACTGTTCATGGACATGAAGGTGTTCGAGCCGAAATGGTTGCATCAGATCATGATGAAGACATTGTGACAGGTACTAAAGAAGCAGCTACCTCTGAGCCAGAGGGCTTGGCTGTGGACATCACTGACCAGCCAGTATCCCACAAAGAGGGTGGTGTTCTTGAGATCAACAGCAACCGTGACAATGAGACTCCCGGACTAAATGTGAGGACTCCAGAGGGAGAGGAGGACATCAGCGCTTCACAGGAGGAGCAAAACAAGGCAGAAGCAGAAGAGCCCACTGCCGCTTCTGTGGACGAAGAAGACATCACCCATGAGGAATACGTGCGGCTCTTCAAGCAGCTGAGTGAGGAGAAAGATAAAGCAAGCCAGCACAACAGCCAACTGCACACCAAGCTGGCAACGTTCTTCAGCAAAAAGGCCCCAGATGATGGGCATCTGGAGAAGGAGCAGCCAGTGTGGGAGCAACGGCAGGAGTACGACAAGAACATTCAGATCCTGAGCGAGCTGAAGCAGCAGTTCAGCGCTGAATCAGGAAAAGCTCAAAAGCGGGCAGAGGAGCTGGGATTAATTTGTCAAGAGAAGCTGGACAAGGTTGGTCTCACAGTCAGGGCTTGTTAACCTACATTAACTTAATTTTAAAGATTTTTAGGAGGTGATACATTGATATAATTTTTCTATTATTTATATAGAAAGTTGCTACTACAGTACTAGTAGAATAGTAATAACCAGTCAAATAAGTAGTAGTAGTCAAGCCAATTAAGTCAACCGATACATAACAAAAGTCATATTATGACTTGTTAACACATAAACCAGGTCTTGACCAAGCTTCTTATTATCTGCTAATTTATTTATTAATTAAAGAGACCTACCATTCCCCCATGAGCAAGCACATTGTGTTAGTGACGGGGGGAAAAAAGTTATTTTTAAGAAGGCAAAAAACCTCGGAGCAGAACCCTTGTTTGGTGACCATGTGCTGGCTTTAGAAACAATTTACAAAAACAGCCCCAAAGTCTGTGGGACGTTAAAACCACGTAGGAACCCAGTTTACTTTTAAGAATTACAACTGAATAATTTAACAAGTAAACTGTTAGACACAGCTCATTACTCAAATTACATATTCCAGTTGTGTTGCAGAATAAGTGTTCATTGTGTTTTCTGTTGTCTTGGTCAGTGTGCAAATCTGTCTCGTCTTCGCCCTCAGGTGGAAAACGAATGGCGAGCGTTGGTGGTCCTGAAACGGGAAGTAGCCGTGTCAGTGCTTAGCCGGCGCCTTGGTAAAAACACGGCTCAGGCCAAAGTGGAATCAATCCTGGCAGCGGAGGAACATCGCCAGGGAGAGCTGAAAAATCTGCGTCTCAAGAACATCAAGCTGAAGATGAAGGTTCAGAAGCTGGAGGCAGCACTCCGTGAAGAAGAACAGGCCCGGCAGGACCCCTTGGAGGTCCAGTTTGAGCAGCTGCACGTTGAGAGGCTGGAGATGAAAAAACAGGCAGTAAAGCAGAGTGAAGAGTCCAAAAAGTTGCAGATTAAGATGCGCAGTGGTTTGGAGGTGGGTTAAAGAATCCATAGGTACAGACAGCATTAAGGCAGCTGCCGGGGCATCACAAAATATTGTTAATCATGTTGTATTCTACTCTGTCAGGTCCTGACCAACGTAAAGGAGAAGCTGTTCTGGAGCCAGGTGGAGGTCCAGGCCAGGCGAGAGGAGCTGGCCGAGGTTGAGACCACAGTAGCCAGGAAGAGGGACCTCCTGAGCAGGACAAAGCAGGCACGCAGCAGCCTGCAGAGAGACAACCATAGGTTGTCGGAGCAGCGCGGGCTGCTGGGGAACAGGCCGCTCCTGCAGGACTTTGAGGACACGGTGGATGCCTCTGAATACCTGGAGGAACAACTGGAGAATCTGAAGGCCACGGAGGCTGAGATTGTCTCCAGGTGTGGCAAATGGCAGAAAAAGCCGGAGACAACCGAGTGAAGGAAGGATTGAATCACTGCAATTAGACCACACTACACGTACACAATATTGGGAAAGGGGTCAGATGGAGCAAGATTGGGGGAATGAAAAGGAGCACCACCATTATACAGTCATGATTTATGATTACAATAAACAGGGGTTAGGTCAGAATAAAAGTCTAAAAGTCTGTCTATTTGTGCACATTTTTTAGCCTTTTAGTTTTCTTCTTTACGACATCAGACAATACGCGAGTCAACAAGGGAGTTTACATCTCGCCTTCATCTTTCATTTTTTGGAAAATGCGTTTATTCACTTTCCAGCTGAGAGTTTGATAATAGATTTACTGTAACAAGATTTGAACCGTCTCTGTCACATGGTCTAACTTTCTTATGCCCCTGTGCTGGCGATGTCTCTAGCACACTTGGAGGGTTTTTCATCAAATTTGCCACAACAACTCATTTGGACTCAGTAATGGACAGATTCAATTTTGTTGTTCAGAGGAAATAGGTCAAAGTCACTATAAGCTATTCCTTTTTTTTTTTTTTTTCCAATCCATAATTCAATAATTCATTAGCTAAGTATCACAAAATTTCACAAAAATGTCCAACTGGATAAAATAGTGACGTACTATATCCAAAAGGTGAAAGGTGATTCCATCATGACTTCCACACCATTTATCATATCCATATTTGAAGTAGTCCTTGTAGAGGTAAACTGCAACTTAACAGGTGTATGGAGGGAGACTGCACAACTTTTCACCTTTGCAGACATAGGTAGTTGTTTCACCTTTCAGTCAATAGATGACACTACTGCACCACAATGTACGTATATACAGACACCTGCAAGGAAAATCCACAGTGTTTAGTTTGTGAAGACAAATCTTCACTGTAGGTTCTCTGTTAAAAACATATGATGTTTGTATGTAGATATGGAATACATATGTCATTGCTCACCCTTATTCCAGCTGAGAAAATTGAAATGACAAAATGGAAACTGAGACTAGCTCGCAGGCTGCTGTATTTCTGTGAACTCTGCCACTTCATAGACTGATGCAGGGAAAAAAAACACATATGCAAAATTACATTACCTTCTACCACCCGAATACTTTGTGTAAGAGTGACACTATTTAGCCCAGTATATATGTGTAATAATAGCAATAATGATACACTATAATAGCCATTTATGGAGCACCTTTAAAACAAAGTCAGAGGGATGCTAATAGGACAGATTGCTTAGAAAAGGAAACTATAAAGGAGACTAATACAATAATAAAATAATAGGAAAGATGAATACATGAATAAAAAGAGTAAATAACAAAATGAATAAAAGTAGAAACAATAGAATTTCAGTGTGCAAATATGCTTTACATTTCATTTGAAACGTTTTATGTTACAAACCAACAAGCAGCAAAATATACAATTTAAAAATGCCTTTTCTCATGTGAGAAAGGATCCGGATGTAAAAAGACGAGGATTCATGTAATGTTCAGGAGCGCCACAAGGAACCGGCCCTCCGCTGCATTGTTCTGGTTCAGCATCAGTCTGACATGTATGGGATAACAGGAAACACCACCTCTGAGAGATAAGACTCAAACATTTAGTAAGAGCTTTAGATACAGCAGTTGTTTCAGTTACTATTTAACCACAAAGTCAAATTTATCTTCAGCTGATTGTGGTAATTACTTTCACACATCCACACCTACTGCACATGTAGTTTAAGAGAGATAAGCAACTTTTAAGAAAAGTAATGGTAATGAGTATTTAGTTCCAAATCTTCAGTTTTCGCTACAAATAATATGATTTATACATATTGTTTTACTAAAAGGCACAACAACTCTCTGTACAAACCAGGCCCAGAATGGCTTATCAGGAGAAATAAGATTAGGCTGGGCTGGTTTTGGGGGCTCAACCGTGAGTCAAGAATGTTAAATTTTACGCACAGGCAAATAAATAAATAAACATTGGAAGGTCAGTGACATTGTCAAAAATCAATCCAGATGAGGACTCTAAGGAGGATGTGGAGAAACTCTACCCATTTTAAACAAAAGGGCATACAAATGGACATGACACAAGATGCTATATGTTGTAGCTAACTAGTGGGGACCTCAGGGTTTGTTATGATTGATTTGCAGCCTTTAAAGAAGAACAAAATGCAAAGACTAGGACAGCTCAAAAGCTAAGTAAACTGCTGAAAAAGAAAAGTAGCAAAGATAAAGACATCTAAGTTCTATTCTTGAAGGAGAATTTATCAACCAAAGCCTTATTTTCTGGTCTTTAAGGCTTTAAAATTTCATAAAATACATCCTTTTTGAAAATGACTCCAGTATACAGTATTCATACAATGCAACAGCAACCATAGAAGTGACCAGTCAATTATCAAAGGGACATTTTTCCAAAGTTCATGAAAGACGGATGAATTTGTGTATATTTTCTTTTAAATAATGTCTGCGAAATAATAATTATATCGCATATTAACAAAGGCTGGAATAAATTAAGTTTGAAATAAATCTAACATGAATTTATTTCATGAATTTATTTTCATCCTTTTCAAAAAAGACGTATTTTGTGAAATTTTTAAGCCCCCCAAAAAATAGGGAAATAGGCTAAAATATGTCTTAGGTTGAAAAATAGCAGCTATCCTTTGAGGGGGAGGGTGCCTCCAGGCGGCTGTGGCCTACTAACTTGAGTAGCTTCTTCCCACTAACAGTTTAACAACAAACTACCAAGTACCTCTTGCCTTCAACGTTATCAGACATGAAACGGGTCAAACTAAAAATTCCCAAAACACGGCTTCCTGCTATTTAAGATAGTTCTTATCACACATATATTTTGAAGTGTTCATTTTTCTAACCACTATAGTTTTAAATTAGTTTTTTGACGCTGTTAAAAAGGGGTGAAACTTTATGATTGAGGGCTGATATCGGCTTGTGATGGTCGACATCGCAGCTCAATCGCTAAGAATTGCCACTGCCCAGATTCTGGCACCAAATGATGTCAGCAGCGAAAAAACAAAAGCAAATATGTTGCCTTCATTTCTGTATAACGGGACGAGGTGGAGCTGTGTTGTTCATCTTTATTTATGTCAAAAGAATTGTCATCACACAGCGAGACGGATTCATAACGCAGATGTATTATACCTCTATGCGCCTCAAATAATTACAGCGTTTTTAATGTTCTCTATATTTTTATTTTGAAATTAATCCTATTTTGAATTTTTGAAATGAAAAAAGATGATAATAATCACATTTCTGAATTTAATGTTGATGTCAGATTATGAAAACTGTTTTGAGGGGGGCTCCTGTAAAGCCCCAACAGAATCTAACCACTGACGTTATGGAGCTTTCCACTTGTGATAAACTATTACATCGTTAACCTAGAGCTGAGCATGTAAAGCCGTAACATTTGTATACTACAAGCATTAGTTAGTTGTAACGTATTTAGTGTCTTCTAGTTCAAAAGGATCTGAAAGGAGACCAGGCAAAGTTTTCAGTTTTCATATAAGCTTTATGAAATTGTGGGTAATACAAAGCATCTGAAAGAAATGACAAGAAACTTGGTGCCAGTACAAGACTTTTGATTTCTTATAAGAGATTTGCACAGCCATACCGAACCGACGACCACCGGGCAGCGTGTATTTCTCTGTATGTAAGCTGCAGAAAAGCTAAAGAAGGGATGTGCAGGCGGCTGCTTCAAATGTTGCTCTCATCCACATTTTTCATGATGCTTTCAACCCAGGGGACATTTGGATCTGCACAGACGTGACGATTCTTCTTGCTAACCAGACTGAAGGAAGGAAAATGTTCATTATGATGGTCATTTTGATATTTTCTTTAATACCATGAAAAAAAAAAAAAAAAATTCAAAATTTATGTATTAAATTGTAACTGTAATATAAATAGAGCAATAACTTTTTTTAATCCTTGTAATACAAAACTGATTCACAAATAGCCACTCTCAGTAAAACCTGCACCTATTTACTGTAGATCATTGTATTAACAAAGTTTTCAGTGCTTACATGACTGCATTCTTGGGGCAACGATAATCAGTCATGTAATATGAAAGGATGAGGCTTTTTTTCACTCTTCTTGAGTAGAACTTGAAGCAGCAGTCGTCCGGGCCGATTTCACCTGAAGGAAGGACCATAAAGTGAAGGTGACCTAACAAGTAACCCCCTCTTAACACAGAAAATGATACAAGCATAAAATGTGCACTCATCTTACTCTTGCTGATGGCTGTGGACAGCAGAGCAGCTCCCAGGATGCACAGCAGAAGGATGCGACTGGTTGTCATGATTCCTGACACGCTAGAGATCAGTGACACAACTGCTGTTCATCTGCAGGACCTCTAAATAAAGTGCGGTGGGGTTACGTTTATCGCTGAGATCGAAGAGATAGAGAAGGGGGGTTGGAAAAAAAAAATGTCACAGGAAATGCAGTTGTGGTTCAAGCTGTGGGCCAGTGCACAACAGCAAAACCATTTTCATGTAATTTCTGCACCTTGACGTTTTTAACACACATAATAAAGGGTAAAACTTACAGTGAGACATGGTTTTGGTGATTTGCTTTGGTTGGGCCGCAGGGCACAAGTTATAGACTTAATTTTATCTATCAATATTATATAAATATCAAAAACAGTTATTATATTGAGTTAAAGGATCTGATTTACATTCAGTCACCTCAAGGCACCACCCTTAAAGAAGGGAAAAGATAGCCAAATTCAATTAATCAGTCTCATGAAATCTACTAAACTGTGAGTTTAGAATTATGCTTAATAATTGAACTAATAATTACAACCAAACTTACCACATCAACAGGTAGTTGAAGGCTTTGGAGTTCTTGACAGTGTTAGAGGTTGGCTTTTTCACTCTTGTGCAACATTAAGCACACAGGATGGTTATCCAAAAGTATTTATTCAAAAATTAACAAGAAAGAAACAACGCCTAATCTAGGATGTAAACAATTCTATACATTTTTATACAAGCATGTGCATGTGCGTGTGAGAGAGCGCAAGAGAGAGAATGAATATGGCTGCTGATGCTGATTGAGGTTAAACAAAGGCAAAATGGCTGACAGATGTGTGAAAGTCGACCACACGTTTCTTTTTTAGAGGGGGCTCAGGAGTTCTTTTTACACTGAAGTGTAAAAAACTGGGGGTAGGAGTTCCTCCTCAGAACAACAGGCCATGTTGGTCTTGTGTTCGTCCCAACAGCTTTATGCCATTTTACAAACTTTTCTTATGATACTAAATGGTCAAATGAATAATAGAGTTTGCACAGTTGAAATCAAATAGATTTTTTTTTTTTGCCAGCAGGGATTAAAGAACCTTTAAAGAGATAAGGAAAAAAAAAAAGAGACAGAAAATCATTTTCACTTGAAGTTTGCTGTTCTATATCATTCAGTCTGTTCCCTGTGTCCCGTTCTTTAAAACGCCACATCTCAACAAGACTTTGGAGGAATTACTTTAAAAGTGCACTTGGACTCAAAGATGAGCTAAACCTCATCAAAAATGTTTTAATCATTTACAAAATGATCCATACATTAACTATGACACCATTTCCCACACATGGATCTCCATATCCAAGAGGTCAAAGGTTAACTTCACAGTGACATCATCAAATTTCCTGACAATTGTTCAACACCAAAACTTAGGATGACAAACGGTGACATTTCACATTTTGTGTCCACTAGTCATGCGCCCCCCCTTTCTTTTTTAATTAATGGTCAGAATTGCACATTTCTTCATATCTTAAGACATACAGGCAGCAGGTAGAAGTTGAAGCTCAGTTTTGGCTAATTTTGATAAATAAATGCAAAAACAAACTTAAGAGGGGAAAGCAACTGCATTCAACAAAACATTTTCTTAACTAAAATGTCCAGGGAGAGGACAGATGGCAGAAAGACAGGCGAGGCAGTGTGCTCAGAAAGAGAAACGTTAAGCAACCAGCTGCTTCTTGAGGTCCCTTTTCATACTTAGGCATACAGTATGCAGTAAAACAGCAATCAGCTGACTCACACCAATGCAGTTTTTATTTTCCCAGGATGGGATCATTTCCTTAGTTGCTATTTGGTGCCTCATTTTGTCAGGACATTAGTGTCATTACCAGTAAGCTAAATGGTTTAGTTTGTGATCTGGTTGAGATCAGTTTGTTTACACAGCAGGCACATTATTTTTCTGCATCATTTTGTTCTTTAATTATTTAAGTAGACAAATACCTCAAAGGATGGAAATACCTAAAAAAAAATACCTTGTCTTTCATTCTGGGAAAATGTAACTATTGTTCCAATGGAAAAAGTGGGTATTCTGCTGCTGCACTTGACGTTTGTCTTCAGGACTTGACATCATAGATGGGGTTAGATTTATGCCTCCATGTAATAATAATAGCTGTGGTGCTGGTGCAGTTACTGTATTTAGGCTTGAATAAAACACTAAATACATTAAATGCATTTAGTGAGGAGTATAAACTATTATTTTAAGGAGATCAATGTTAATGCGGTGTCTTTAGAATGTTCACATTATGGATAAATCGAGGTATGTTACTTAGCCAAATATTGTAAAAGTAATGGAATTGAGTACCTGCTTGAGAGGGTACTTGACGACCGAGGTGCTAAATGAATGTAATATCCAGACTCACAGCAAAATTAAATCATTAAGTGAGAAATGAGTTTCCATGCAAACACAAAGACAAACTGCTGCTGATTGAGTACAGTATATATGCCGCACTTTATTTTAATAAAACCATAGTTTATATACATTTCAAGTGAGATACAGCAGCATGGTAACCCTCTGTTGTCTCATTCTGTCCCCTTCGGTCCAATACAGTGCACAGGTCTTGTGAGGACAAACAAAAACAGACAATGCAAAAAAGATCGGAGCCAGAGGAGTTACAGATAACCAGTCAGTCAAGCAGCAACTTTCATTTTTATTCTTATTCGCTGATCCATTTTTGGGTTTGTGATAGAGGGGCAGGTTGCATTGGTAGTGTTCATACACAGGCCCCCCTTTGATTGTTTAGCCACACAGACGTGAAAAACACACACACACACATAGCTTTTGTCATCAGCTGGTTTCCCCCACAAAAACCAACCAAAAACAATAAAAGAACACAAAAGCAACAGC